>PVIU01003303.1:0-148428 GCA_004026605.1 Ondatra zibethicus
GACAGCCTACTAAAATGGGAGTCTGTCACACAGGATGCCAGATTGTCTTTCCTCTCAGCACATAAGTGACGTCCTACCTGGAGGTGTTGGGAACCTCCATAGGCAGGTCCTGTGGCTTCAGGGGACTGTGTTCCGTCTTGCCTGTTGGGAGAAAATATGACTGGAAAAGGACAGAGTCTCAAGAGGTGAAGGAATTGAGGTGCAGAAAAAGGACCTGACTTTCAGCAGCCGTTAGTAAAAATGTCAGCATCCCAGTCTGTGAGAGACAAGAGTGAACCTGTACTTCACAGGGGACTCAAAGCCTGCATGCTCCCATGATTCATTTAGAGCCATTTGACAAGACTCAGCCAGGCACACAGGCATCAAGAAATAATCAGGTCAGCAGAGGAAGCTGGAGGAAGCGGCCTTGGTGAGGGAAGAGTGGAGTGAGCCACCCCTTTGCTGTCTCTTCTGTCAAGAGCCTATAGGAGACGGTGGGCTATTTCCTGCAGTTTCTTTACTTGACACAGTGGGTGATGCCCAGGGTGTCTTAGCAATGAATGGTGAATAAGTCCAAGAATGCAGGAAAGAAGAAGGGACAATGGCTTTGTTGCTGCACTGAGGAGTTGAGGGAAGTCTGCCTCCTGCTCTCTGAAACTTTGGCCAGACGCATGAGCCTGTTTCTTTGTTGCCACATGGAGATAAAGACAGTAATGAGTCCTAGACTAGGCCATATTCTGCACCTGAGGCCTTTCCTACTACCAGGACACCCAGGTACCTGGCAAAGTCACCTTTCTCATGGCTAGAGCTCTCAACTGCAGGGCACAGGAGACAAAGGAGGTGCAGCAGAGCTCGGAAAGGGTCCCCACGAAAGCCTCTGTCTTCCCATGCGGTCTCTCCCATCTCCAGTTTCCTTCACGGAAGTCAGTCATCCACTCCTCCTATCCACAAGGAGACAGCAATAAGAGACCTTTCAGAAGCCACATTGCCTGTCCCGGGAGACAATTGCTACCAGAGGCAGGTGGCACATCGATGTCGAAACTAGAGGAGTGTGTGCCCTGACCTCCTGAAAGGACAGAGGATGCAATGTGAGAAAGCATTTCTTCCCAGGGCTAGAGCGAGCAGGAAGGGGCCTTGTGCTTCACTTTATGCCAGCTATTTGCTTGTTGACTACAGTCTCACCAGCTCTTTATGGAAGCTATAGCTCTAAGAATCCATCTATCCTGGGCAACCACAAAAGTGAAGGGACCAAGGGACCAATAGCTCCAGAGTATCCCAAGGGGGCAGCTGTGCTATCAGAACAGCCTTTAACATAGCCTCAACCCCAGCTTCCTAGCAAGCAAAGGTCAGGAGTACCCGCACTCACTCTCTCATTGGCGCTGTGCTCCTGCTGCCATGCCTCCCTGATGTCATGGACAGTGGCTTCTAAAACGCTAATAATCCATGCCCCTTAAATCGCTTTTAACTAAATATTTGGTATCAGTAGTGAAAAGAAGTGCCTAATACAGAAACCCTCCATGGAGCTGCCTTGGCAGAGTAAATGCCTGCTCCATTGGTCTCCTCCTGAGCCCGTCATGTACCTTGTGACTCTTAATCCAAGTGCCACAAGCAAGGTCCCTAGGGACAATGACCATCACCTCCTGGCTATGAGCAGAGGCCAGAGACAGAATTTTGAGCTTGGGCTACCTCCCATCTTCCTGTACCTTTCCACAGGTGAAGCAGCATTCAAGGCTGCCACAGGAGGACTGTCACACTGCACAAGCTTGTCTCAAGCAGCCACTCTTCCTTCGTTGAGTGCAGGCTCCTGGCTCCTTTACATCAAGAAGGCTGTTGGGTGTGTGTGTGTGTGTGTGTGTGTGTGTGTGTGCATTCTTGCAATGCCTTTGGACTTGCCTTTTCTCTTCTCTCTGCTGTCCATTCCAGTGCTCAACACTCTGAGTTGGCTCCACACACTACAGTAGTTCAGGGAGCAGTCAGAGGCAGGGCAAGTATTACTGTGCATTGTGGTCTGAGCAGGAGTAAACAAGGGGTGGGAGACATTCTCTAAAGACCAAAGGTGATGAGTTCAGAGGCTCTACAGTGTCCAGTCTGAGAGTCCTCGCCTGCAGCAGGATGCATGGACTGCACAATATTCAGTCTGTGATTCCTTAGTGTAACACACAGGCAAAGTGCTATGGAATTTCAGAAAGTATGACTTAATGCTGATGTATGCTTTACTCATGTCTCCCCTGATTTCTGCCTGCAAAAAGCACACTGCAGGGACTGAGATGGGAGCCAGGGAATTATGAGTCAATAGCAGGGTGATGGAGGAGAACAGGGAATAAAGACATGCGATCTGAGGGAGCTGGGGTGAAGATGGGGCAGTGTGTCCACAACTCAGTCTTTCACTGACAATATAGAGGTAAACCAAGGGGAGGCTTAACAGATGAGCTAGTCACAGGATTTCACTGGAGTTGTGCTGACAGAAATGCCCTTTCTTCACCCAAGGAGGTGACATGTAAAGGCTAGAATGTGTTCTTAAGGGAATGAGTCTCATTAAGGCAATGAGGCCCAGCACAGGCATGTACTTCTTCAGGGAATCTTCATGGAGACCAGGAGAGGTTTCACCACAGTAATGTCTGGCCAGAGGTGCTGCAATAAAACTTATTCGCCCCTCCTTTCTTCCATTGAGATGTAATTCCAACCCCATAACATGTCTAGGCTTTCACTGCCCCTAAGCATATATCTGAAATTATATTAAAACAATGTTAATGCACCCTCTTAGTACAGCTCCCTCCCAATAGTATGTGGGATAGGAGACTAAGACATATGACCTTGTGACTGGAGAGAGTCTAGACACCATGTTTAAAACCCCAGTGAGCACTCATAGGCTCTCTCTCTCTCTCTCTCTCTCTCTCAAATTGTTACTATAATAGTTCAAAAGTAATTTATTGCCTATAATTAAAATGCTTTACATATCACTTTCTAAACTTGAAATTGGGTTGACTTGGTTTTATTCTCTTCTCTGTTAGTGTATGTTCATTGAACTAACCAGCAGGTTTCGTGATGACATTTCCCTACATGGATACAAGCTACCTTATTATACCCACTCCTAATTCCTCTTTCTTGTTTCTGGTCTCTGATCCCTTCTTTCTTGCCAGTTACCCTGCTATCTTCATGCAGAAAGGAGAGAACATGTGACCGAGTGTTCCTTCCAAGAAATGGGATGGCTTCCGTGGCTGCTGAATGGAGGCTTTCTGTGGATGAGTGAGAGATAGTTCACAGAGACTGGGCACACAGAAGCCTGGAGGCTTTTGTTACCCTCCTGATGGAAGAGTGCAGTAGTTAGAAGACGCCAAGTCACCTGGTGTCTTAGGTTTCTATTGCTGTGATGAAGCACCATGACCAAAGGGTTTATTTCACTTTACACTTCCACATTACAGTCCATCATCTAAGGAAGTTAGGGCAGGAACTCAAGGGCGGAACCCGGAGGCAGGAACTGAAACAGTGGAGGAGTGCTGCTTACTGGCTTGCTCCTCCTGGCTTGCTTAACCCACTTTCTTATACAACTTAAGACCACTTGACCAGGTGTGGCAACCACCCACAATGGGCTGCACCTTCCCACGTCAGTCTTTAATCAAGAAAATGGTCCCACAGGTCTGACTACAGGCCTATCTTAAAGAAACATTTTCTCAGTTAAGAGTCCCCTTTCCCAGATGTGTCCAGGCTTGTGTCCAGCACACCTGGCAGTCGTAGCTCTTCCCTTGGTTCTGAATTTTAAGTGACTTCTTGCACAACATCCTATTTCCATCCTCAGTGCAAAAGGGCTTTTATTTATCTTCACGAGGAAGACAGGAGTTCAGTATTTGGTTTCTGTGTATTGGGTGACATTACAAATTCAGATAGACATAAGTGTGATGGACCTGAACCTGTCCACCTCTTCCATTGAGCATATGAACCGTAGCCTCACAGTGGAATCGCTGTGCGTCTACAGCACTCTTCCTGCAGACCTGGGGAGAAGCTGGGCCTTGGAAGGGCCCTCACTACTATAGGCACCTCTAAGGTAAAAAATGTCTTCTCTAAGGCACCAGCAACAATGTAGTACATGTGCACCCCCTCTGCCACTCCTGAGAGCCACTGCTGTGGCTGCTTCTCCATGTCTCATCTATGGAACTGGCAGGAAACAACCATCTGACACTAAACAGAATGCCGCAGGCGGACACGTAAAACTTTACTCTTGGGAGGGGGGACTTAGTAAAGAATTTCTTTCTTTTCTCTGATCATATTATTTTTTTAAAAAGTGATACTTTTAAGAACTTTTTTGTTTCCGGGAGGTGGTGGCACATGCCTTTAATCCCAGCACTTGGAAGGCAGAGGCAGGTGGATCTCTATGAGTTTGAGGCCAGCCTGGTCTACAAGAGCTAGTTTCAGGACAGGCTCCAAAGCTACAGAGAAATCCTGTCTCGAAAAACAAAAAAAAACAAAAAGAACTTTTTTTGTTTAAAACACCAGTTTCAGCCTCATGATTATCTGTACTTATGTCCTAGTCATTGGAAAAGACCCACAGGAAGACTCCACTCTCATTCTTGGAAGAAAGGTAGAAGGCACTCTTAAAACAGTGTCAAGTTAGGCTTGAAAGTGAAGCCCCTCCTCTGGCATTATTTCCAGTCTCTAGTAATAAATAATTTTTTGGTGTAGGAGGTTCTTCTGTCTATGTGTTGCTTTCATTGGTTGAATAAAGAAACTGCTTTGGCCTTTTGATAGGGCAGAACTTAGGCAGGTGGAGTAGACCTAACTGGATGCTGGGTTCGGGCAGTGTAGCAGACGCCATGAAGGTCCTGCCTGAGACTGATGTTGATTAGAATCTTTCCTGGTAAGCCACGACCTCGTGGTTAACACAGATTGGTAGAAATGGGTTAGATCAGGATGTGAGAGTTGGCCAAGAAGAGGCTAGATACAATGGGCCAGGCAGTGATTTAATTAATACAATTTCTGTGTGATTATTTTGGGTGTAAGCTAGCCGGGCAGGATGGAACAAGGGGCCCTGCTCTCCTCACACCAATTTTTAAATCAAACTTTCCTTGAAGAATTTTTTTAATGAAATAGTTGTAGCAAATTATACATACATACACACACATGCACACACACACACACACACACACACACACACACACAGACCCTACTCCTGACACTGCACTTTCTGGTCATGTCTAAGCAAAGCCAGAACCTGCTCATGGTAACATCCCCCTGAAACTCTGAGAGCTGTCCTGGCTCCACAGAGAAAGTCAGACAACCTATTTCTGAGCAAATGCTGTGAGCCAGGCAGCATCAGGCCCCCGGGACCAGGCAGGGACCCAGCACCTTCACTGTTGTGGGCTGATAGTCCGGCTATCTGAACAGAGTCAGAACCCACAGCTCTCAGGCGAGGCCCCTGAGTTCCCACACTTGGTGCTGGCTGACCTGCTCCTGTTGAAGCTGCCAGAGGAGGAGGAGGCAGTCAGAGGACTACCCGTTTCATCACCTAATTTGCAAGTCACCCTGAGTCACGCTTCTGCTTGACAAGCTCTTACTTTACAATATAAACCTAATTCCACTCAAACGCACGTCTTCAGGCTATGTCGCAGCCTCGAGGGAGAGAGTGGAGGCTTAGGAGATGAAATGGGCACTTTTACTTAAAAACTGCGTCTACAAACACCTCTTGCTCGGGTGAAGCTGGGGAGCGGAGCACCGGCATCTACGAAGGCAATACATTTCCCTTAAAGATAAAGTGAGTAATCGTGGCCACTCCAGTTTACCAAAACAAATAGACTGCGGGATTGGACTGCGGTCGATGGTCTTAAATGAATACTCTATTGGAGAGAGCCATCCATCTGCAGCTTCCCTGAAACTTACTGATAAGCCATAAATCCATTAGGAGAGTCTCCCTTCTGCAATTTAGGACGGAGGAGGAAAAAAATATTTATACATGAACAGCCGTGTTTGGGATGATGGTTTTCACAGACATGATTCATGTGTGATAGATCATTAGTGGACAGCCATCTTTGAGCTCCATTTTAATCTCATTATGATCCCTGTGATGTTTACTGTACAAGCAAGCAGAAACCTGTGCATATTTATGGAAAGTAGTGGGGCTTTTAATATGAGTAGATGAATAAATCCACATACCCTGAATGGAGGGAGATAAACAGATCGGCAGCAATTTTACACATAATTTTCAATTAAAATAGAGTTGAGTGGAACAGCACTATGCTCATTCCTCATGTCCCTATTGGCTCCAAGGTGGGTAGGAGACTCAGTGTGCCATGAAGCTCAATGTGGCATAAGTCTCTCAAAGACTTGCAGGTAGGTTCGTGTGGGAACTTGGGAGGGCTGTGTCCTCAGACCCTTTCTTTGCATCAGCCCTGGACACAGAAGGCAAAGGCTCCCGGAGAGGATTTAACAGACTGGCTAAGGTTTTGAGCTGTGAGCTGATAGCTGTAATGCACCATGTGTCACTGTGCATGGCTGGAAGAACCCTGGATGGACCAGACTGAAAACATCCCCCTGCCGATGAGCAGTAGGAACATGATCCGAGGCTGTATTTCAGTGAATCGCCGCTCTCAATAAGAAAAAGCGTTATCTCTCATCTAAATTATTTTACATTTCAACAGTTCTCCCCTGCACTAATGCTCAGACATCACAACAGCTTAGTGAGGAGGCCTCACTTTTGAGTACAGGGCAGCCTGAGTCGCAGCAGGGCAGAGCTCTTTGGGGAAGCCTGCTGGTGAGAGCAGGCACCTCGGGACTGGTTCGGATCCCCCTCACGGGCCTCAGTGACTACATGACTGCCAACTAAGGAGTTTTGCAGTGCAGAACCCTTTTCCCTCAGTGTAAAATGAAGGCAATACCTGCTCCTTTTCAGGGATTCCCGAGGATAAAATGCGAACACTGTTGGCAAAGTCACTGCTGTCAGTGGACAAAGTGGCCACTGCTCCTTCTGTGTGCCTCCCTGCTCCCATAGTGAGCTTCCGGAAGGCAGACATTCTGGCAGCTCACTGTCAGTCACCATGTCACTGCTGGCCCAAAGCAAGTACAGCTGAAGCGAT
This sequence comes from Ondatra zibethicus, assembly GCA_004026605.1. NCBI lineage: Eukaryota > Metazoa > Chordata > Mammalia > Rodentia > Cricetidae > Ondatra > Ondatra zibethicus. Next base: position 7,044 of record PVIU01003303.1, read on the forward strand.
TACAGAGCTTGGAGGGGGAGGTGTGTCTAGGAGGGGCTGTGCTAGAGAGCTGATTTGCTTGGCTGGCTCCTTCTTCCATGTTCCAGTTGTGTTTCCACCCTAGGGTGGCAGCTATGAGGCTGCAAGGATCTTGGAGGAGCAGGCTGAGTATCCTCTGAGGGCCCAACTCAGGGCATCAGTTCTGGTCTGGCACATAGAAGGCATTTTATAAAGATCTCTCAGGAGTTCCAAAGTGAACGTCAAGACTGTTAGAAGTTTCTTATAAGATGTGGCTATCCCAGAGGCCAAGCAACTTCCTCCAGGGATCAGGCCCAGGTGTCAAGAGAATACGCTGGTCCCAAGTGAAAGATTTGTCACAGTTTCTAAGGAAACAGGAGTGAGGCCTCAGGAGGGAGAACAGATGCTGAAAGGCAATACTGCAGGGGTTTTCTCAGAGTGGAGGTCAGCAGGCATTTCTGTTGCTACAGGTGTCACTGGGGATGCCGGGCAGAGGGTTAAACCCTGTTGGAGGACAGACAGCTTAGGTTTACTTGCTCAACTCAGAAGTGACCGGGCCCCTGTCATTGACTCAGGCAGATGGAATGGTACTCACGGACATAACTCATGTCCCAGGATCGCAAGCAGGCAGAAGAGAAGAGACAGCTAGACAGTGCTGCCTAGCACCCTCTCCTGTTCTCATGCTAAATGTCTGCCTCGAGTCACAATGTCACCAAGTACTCCCTAAGAATGTTAGGACTCTATCAAACATTGGTCATGCCCAGATGGGACCACATATGTATGGTTCCGATGGGAAAGGATTTCGGATGGTTCTTGGCTTTGAGTCAGACTCTGTGGGGGAAAAGGCAGAAGGCACTAGGGTCAACAGTGAGCAGGTGTTTTAAAACATTGGAAAGCCAGGAAGATGGGGTCAGGAGTCAGGGGTCAAAGCCCATTTTCACAAATGAAAGGGATTTTATGTGTGAACTCACTGCCAGCTCTGGGGCGGGCGGGGGCAGCTGGGTATCATCACCCCTCTCCCAGGTCTTCTGAAAGTGGAGGGGGTGAGGTTGCCCATGCTGCCTTCTCTGTCCATGGAGACTCCTCTGATCCTCATGCAGATGGCGGCCTCTTGGTCTGTGTTGTAAGTGCACAGACGCACCTGCACCAACCAGCTGGGTCATCTTTGAGTGGGGATGGCTAGCGAGTCACATGAGATTTCTCTCCAGGGCCTGAAGCAGAGACTCTCCAACCTTTCTGTATTCTGCATGAATGGCTGGAGGTGGCACCAAGGTTGCCAGATGCATTGCTGTGAGGCCTGCTTGCCGCCTCCTCTCTTGGAGCACTCTAAAGATGTGGTCACTGGCCAGCCAGGCATGTAATACTTCTAGAGCTGGGAACAAAGAGGGATAGATCACTGAGTTCTAAACTATTGTAATGTGGTAGGGGAACATTCACTCCATGCTAGAAAACAGAAACAAAAAATGATTATCAGTAGCTGGGGATGAAGCTCCTCAGTGGTTATGAGCACTTGCTGCTCTTGCAGAGACCTGGAGTTCAATTCCCAGTACCAGGGTGGGTAGCTTACAATTATCTGTAACACGCAAATAAATAATAAGTGAACTCTTTTCAGAAAGAGGACTATCGAATTGGGTGTGTAGAAGAAGGAAAAATAAAACACTTTTGACTAAAGGGAGTGAAGCAAAGCTTTCGCTCAGCTCCCACCTGCAACTCTAGGCCCAGTGAGTTCCAGAAGAGGAAAGGGAAGGGAGCTAGCTACTACAGGGCTGAAATGCGCTCCTGCCGTTATTACCGTATTCCAAACAGCAGAGCTTATCTGTTGAGGAAACAAGCTGCAGTATTGGGAAGCAATTAATTTACTAATTAGAAACCGAAATCACAAGCTCCTGGCAATCAAGGCCGGGCACACCTTAGGAGAAAATGTTGCCTCTTATGGAAGAAAGGTGTGGTGGAAGAGTGGGAAGCTTCGGGGGCAGGCAGCTCCTTCGCCATCACAGACTAGCTCCTGGCTGGCAGCTGAAGTCATATGGGCATTTAGTCATGCTCACTGCCCTTCCTTCAGGACATTTTTTTTTCTTTCTCTGATAAGAACAAGAAAGACAGGTTAGAAAGGAATTTGTATGAACTTATGAACTTGGTTAGGTTAGAAAGGAATTCGTATGAACTTATGAACTTGGTTTTTTTTTTTTTTTGAAACCACTGACTGTCATCCAAGTGCACTTAACCGAATGAGGGTGCTGACCTGGCAGAGCGCACCCACTTAGGATGGAAGAGCTGTCGCCCTTCGATGACCTTTTCACCGCGCTCAGTCCCTGGAATGACATACTTGTCCCTGGCGAGCCTTGCAGATCCACTCTCAGAACTTGTAACCTGGGAGACAAGTCTGATGGGCTCCTGTGTGGAATCTGTCCGGCAAGCCGTCTGGTGTCACATTGACCTATCTTCCTCAGGTATGGGAAGGCGGCCCACTGGGCCCTTCTTATCAGATGGCAGCAAGCCTTGAACAGGCCAGTATCCCTGAGACACCACCAGGAATGCTTTGGGGAGAAGCAGAAATGCGTGAGAGAGCATATGGTTCGAGGAATTGATGGACATATTTGCGTCTGTGTCAGGGATCTTATGATCGATGTAAAGTACGGAGGAGGAGAAAGAGGGGTGCGCTCATCTTCCACATGATTGCCTGGTTCTTCAGATATGGTGGCGTCAACTGGTAGTGAGTTCTCCATGGATTGAGGTTACCACAGTTTGAGAGGAGGATTAAAATAGTGAGACGCCATCTCTATCTGCAAAGGCATTATTTGATTAGCATGATAAAGTAGAGTATAACTCTCCCAGCTGTCAAAACACATATTCCTGGGGAAATAATTACATGGGCTCAAGGAAGTGGAGGAGAGCTTTGCATGACTATGTTTCTAGGTCACAGTGAACAAGGTGACATCAATTTCCCAGCCCCCTATCCACAAAACCACACAGTATAGAGAAAGAATTTTAAGGGGCGCTTTTACGCCCCAAATTTTGAAATGAAGATGCTACATTTTAGAGTTATGTGTGCTTGTTGTGCTTTGATCAGCATGGCATAAGACCTGGTAGCCTATCTTCAAACCGCACAGACATAAATTAAAATTATTTTTCTCTAATGTTGTGTTTTGTATTAGCTTGGTGACTGCATCGCTGAGCTGTCATCCCTGATCTTGAGGCTTCCGAGAGGAAAAAGGATCAAAGTCAGGAGCAGACACTCGCTTCCCTCATTTCCTGTTCTCAGGTGAAATTCAAGCCTGCTTGAGTGATGGATGGCTCATTAGGACCTGGTCAGCTGATAATGGTGTTGCTACCAACTTTTTCCTGGGATGTGGACAGGTCATATGCCTTTGTGGGCTTCACATTCTCACTGGCACAGTTGAACAGGAAGGCGCTGTCTTGCACAGTTGTTTTGAGAATGGAAAACTAATTCTAAGAAACACTGGAGCAGAATATGAGGATGACAAAACGTGCCCTACCTACCCATTTTCCTCCATGCGACCCTGCCAGGGACATGCTGTTCAGAGTACTGTTGAGGGAGGGTGCTGGTGAGCAAAGATGACACACAATACCTGTCCCTGTGGATATTACATTCTCATGAGGATGGAGAAATAAGAAGGACTTTGCGGGCAGCAATGCCATGGGTAGTCAAACAAGTTCCATGATAGGCAGTTATGGATGATGGGTACCCACCATGAATAGTCAAACAAGGTCCAGGATGGTTAATGATGGACAGGTGCCTACCATGAATTGTCAAACAAACTCCAAGGTAGGTAGTGATGGGGGATAGATACTTACCTTGAGTGGTCAATGAGGCCTCTTGAAGAGGGATGATTGAGTTCAAATGGACCATTCGGAATGGAGGATGCTGGGGCAAGTGGGTGAAAAACCTTCTGAAAAGAGCTCCATAGGCCTGAAGAAGCTGGGCTGAAGTGAATTTGGTCGGTTAAGTTTAAAAAGAGGCTAATAGTAGCTGGAACATTGTGTCCGGTGGTATGTAAGCATGAGACATAGTTTTAGAAACAGGTAGAAGTCACGTTGTTGGAACCAGTAGCTCTGGGTCATGGGGTTGGGGAGCTTGGCATTCATTCAAGGTATTATAGGAAGGCAATGGATCTTTAAAGCCCAGACTCAAGCTTACGTTTTTTAGTTTACCGATTCAGTGTAGGTGTTCTGTAGAAAGAGATGTCATGAGAAGTCAAGTTAGGAGACCCAAGAGGAGGATGCTTGGCCTAGAATTGTAAGTCTAATGATGATGAAAAGGAGCTATTTGGGGTTGCAGTGGCCAGAAGCTCACATGAGCTACTGATGAATTTCCATGTGGAACCACTGGCCTTTTGGTTTGGAGTTGAGGCATCAGGGTGATGGGGACTTCTCAGACCCCTGCTGTTATTGTTTTGCTTTCTGTTGTATCAGGATGAATGCAGCATCAGCCACTGACCAAAGCCAAAACCTTCACAGAGTGAGTTTGCAAGAAACTAGGACAAGTTTAACTTTGGGGGAGTTGTATAGGATTGAGAAGGATGGAGGTAGAGGGGTAGATGCAGGAAGAGGTGGGAGGTGTTCTCCACTGCTCATAAAGGGGAAAACAACCACATATGGTGTGATCTCAGCAGAAGCAGTGAGGAGGGGAATCTGACAATGCTGGAGGGAGAGGGAGAGAGAACGGATGTAGCCATGGCCTTGAGTAGATGAGAGGGCTTAGGTCGGGACAAATAGAGAAGAATCAGAAGATGGGAACACATTAGGTCCATGCTGTATGGGAAGAGTGGACTTTGATCCCTGTTGTTTCTACTTTCTTGATTAACAGGGAAGAAGGGTATCTGGTTGTCATGAGAAGGGGTTGCTGGAAAGTTCAGAATGTAGGAGGAGTTTCAAGAATTATAAGGAGGGCAAGAGAAAAATGTATGATAGAAAACATTCTAGATTTCTGGGCAGCATGAAGGTATCATGAATAGTAGCAAGCTTAGGGTCACAGAAGCAGCTGGCAGACTTTTTGTTGTTTGTTTGTTTTATATAATTCATAGGTAATCAGCATGAAGTGAGCAGAGAATTTAATTTAACCTAGCTTGAAATTTAAGTGACTAGCATAACAAAGACTGGATTCTATGAAATGCATGGGAGAGATTGTAGAAAATAAACCAAAAAACAAAAACAAAAAAAATGAATTCAAGGAAGGGAAGAAGTACAGTTTTGAGGAGTAAGAGCCTGTGAGGCTATGGTCATAGCAAAGGACTAAGATCCAGTGCTGGAGGGAAGGACTGCAATTGGGTGATGGGCATTAATGGTTCTGGCCAGAGGGAAGATGCCTGAGTCTGACTTAGGAGTGTGGGTTAGAATGATGAAGGCTCTGGAGAGAACTGTGCTGGTTCATCTTGATGTCACCCTGATGAGATTTAGAATCACATCTCTGAGTTTATCTATGAGGATATTTCCAGAACACTTTAATTAAGGCTGAAGACTCATCCTAATTGTGAGCAGCACCATTATATGGGCTGGGGTCTCAGACCAAATTAAAAGGAGTAAGCAAGCTGAGAAGCACCATTGATTTCTCTTTGTCTCCTAACTGTGGATGAAACTTGGCCAGCTGCTTCATATTCCTATCCTCATCTTCAGACTTCCTTGCCTTTAAATTGTGGTCCAAAATAAGCCCTCCTTCCTCAAGGTAACCTTGTCAAGAATTTCATCACAACAACGAGACACCTAATACAGAACCCCAGAGTATGACAAAGGCAGGAAGAGAGGCAGGTAATGTCCCTGATGAGAGGCTGTCATGCAGGGAATATAGGGAGGTTTAGGATCCATATGGGTCTGGGAAATTGGGCATGGCTCATACCGGCAGTGTCCCCACAGAACTCACGACCTCCACAGTATGCATAGAAATCTTTAATCAAAAACGGATCCTACAAGGCTCTGGCAACAAGTAGTGTGTTCTTTGGCAACCAGCCTCACTTCCCGTGGAAGCCCTGGGTAGTTTGCCCCAACTTTTCCACGTGCCTGCCTGCCCTTCTAGAATTTTTATTGGTAGCTGTGTGTACAAACATCCAGCGTAGTCCTGTCCTAAATGAATCTGCCTCCATGACTTCTATGACTTTTGATCTCCCATGTTGTAGCCCGGCACATCACATTTGGTGTGTCTCTTGGTCACAGCACATCCTTGAGGGTTGTCAAATAACTTGTATTTCAGATTTCTGCCACTGTTGAAGTGTGTGCTGGTGTCCAAAATTCTGTAGCCTTTTAATTGGTCACACTTCCACTGTATAGCTGTCCATGAGGGTTGTTAAGTAGACCACTAACCTCATGCCTGATTTTAGATAGAGCCTTTTTTGCCCAAATTCGGACCTGAACTCCGAACCCTCCTTGGCTTCTGGAAAAATTGAATGTCCTATTGCTTACATGCTGACGGAAGTCTGGCCCAGATGCTCAGTAGCCCCTTCTGTGTCTTTTTAGTGATGATAAGTGATGTCTCTGATGGCTTCATGACATTCAGTGTTTCATATGTAGAGTATAGAGAGACAAGGATGTGATTTTTGTTAATGGATTATTATATTTAATTTGCATATATTTATAATTATTTTATTCATAAGAAGATCATTGCTCTAACTAAATGGCACAAGATTTCTTTCTAAGGGAGAATTGGGTAATTAACAGAGGCAGCTGGGAAAGTGGTGTAATTAGCATCCACTCTAATGCTAATGAGACCTGGGTAGGTGGGAGCTCTTCCCTGTATCATCAAGGCATCTCTGTGTCCTGGCTGGGTTTGCAGACTGTGGGCATCTAGTCGGGAGGAGATGGCTCCTTGGATTCTTGTGTGTATTTGTTCATGTATCTTAGGAGCCCCAAGGAGGCAGGAGAAGTGGGGACTCTGTGTGTGTGTGTGTGTGTGTATATGTGTTTCAGGACCCAGAACTATGATTCCAAGAAACTGAGAGTTCGATGTACCTTTAGGAGGGCATCACTGTCTATGCGAAATCCTACCTTTTTAAGTTGGATAGACTGGGAACAGCACCTAGCAGACAGAAGGTAGAGGCAGAATCCTAAGGGGTCATGTAAGTGTAGTAGCAAAGGCACTGGGATTGGCTTCTGAAAGACTTCTGACTCAGCAGGGAGGGGTGCTTCAGAACCACGGACAGCAACCCCCACTGCCTTAGGAGGCAATGATGACTACGTAGCAGGTTCTGTATACTTTTTAAAAAGAGAACACTGTAAAGTCTCACCAATATGACTGCCCAAATGCGGACTGAACAAGGCTGACACCAATGAGCATGCCAAATGGGACGGGGTGGGATGGGGAGTTCATAAGGTTCCAGCTCTACTCAAAGAACTACAGGCAACTTAAGCTGGGATGAGGAGAGGTGGTCTTTCCCAGAATTGATTGTCCAGCGTCAGATGGTCATCCCTGAAAACATGTATACAAATGGCATGAGCCAGACTGAACAGGTTACATTTAGGAGCATGTATGTATATACATACACGTGATAACAGTTAGTGGAAACAGAGGTTATGAATTTGAAGTAAAGCAGATAAAGGTATAAGGGAAGACAGAAATGGTAGAAACGTGATAATTAAATTATAATCCCACAGGCTGCAGAGAGTTCCCTGAGCCAGAGAATAGTACCCTTCTTCGGAGTAGAAGCATTATCAAGCCTTTTACATCTGTGAATTAGTGGGGGTAGAGAGAAACACACACAGGACTGGAACTGTGAACAGAGGTGCTTCCTGATGGGGTCATGGTCACAGGCAGGCAGCAAGGGACCAGGGCCACAACTTGCGACCTCTCCTGTTCTTCCCTCTTATCTCATGTCTGTGAGAACCACAGTTATTAACCTGTTATGGAAGGTGTGGGTGTCTCTCAGTTCTGTCCTCCTGAAGAACCTAATTCATTCAAGAGAAACAGACAGTTTAAAAGGTTTACTCAGCAAAGCACACACCCTGAAGAGAGGCTGAAGCAGGTTGCCCAAAAGGGAGGAGCAGACTCATGGTTTCTGTATTGTGGATTTTAGAGATTTTACTTACTTACTTACTTACTTACACACACACACACACACAGCAGGTGGGCACATTTATAAGAGAAGGTGACCACTTGCCCTCTTCATGGTGGATAATCCTTTTAGGGTATTTCTTTGAATGATCCTCTAGAGAAGCCCACAAAGGGAGGAGATTAAAACTACTGCAGAGATATAATGAAATCAAGGTCTTCTGAGGATGCAGACACTTTGTAAGCATTCGTGTATAGGAGAATTCCTTGGTGCCTCAGTTTCTGATATAGTGGGAACAATCTGACTGAAGCTTCAAGGATGTTTAAGCACAAAGTGACACGCTGATTATCAGGAGATACAGCTACCAGGACACAGTTGCAACTTTCCTTGGCTAACCATATTTAACTGCTTGACTACCTGGCAGAAAGCCGGAGCAGGTCACAGGACAGGGGAGTATTGCATTTCCTGCATAATCCAGTCTGTATCTGCTGCAATGCTGAGATTCTTATCAAAAGAGGAGAGTCTTCTGCTTTGGTCTGTACCTGTCAGGTCTAAGGTACCACAAAACACTGATTCTTAGGGACACTCCATGGTTAGCTGAGACGGATAGGTGAGAGTCCCTAGACCACCATGCCAGTCTCATGTTGACAGGGCTCTGGCTCTGCTCGTTGGCTTCTATGCTTCTCAGAGTCTCCTTTTGTATTTTCCAGGGATCCACATGTCAGCTGTTCCCATCCCCACCTTATTTTCTGCACTGTCTTTTCTATGGCTCACTTTCCAGCTCATCTCTAAGAATGTGGCAGCATCGTGAATGCCACTGAGAACTGCAGAAGATGTCATAAAGTACTGAGGTCTTGTTCCTCCAGGGCACCTTAGTGCTTGATAAGGAAGCAGTCTGCTTTGGGAGATCCTGGAGGCTTCTCCAACTGAATGAGCAGATCCTGGACTGAGTGGAGGGAATGTAGGTTAGTGTAGGTTAGCCCTCTCAACACTGGCTGCTTACTTAGGTCTCCTCTTCCCAGCCTTCCAGACCCCAGGCTCAGCGCCTACAGCCTACAGATGTCTAACATGTTGGCTCTGCATTTCCTAGTATTTCTCCACAGTTACTTAATCTGCTCTGCAACCATATGCACTCCTGATCATCCTTCCCCAGACATCTGCACTTGTTTCTGTTAAGCCTCTAAAGAGCATCTCTCCCTGGCTGAGTGTGGTAACTCTGACCCTGAGGTCCTTGGCAAAGATAGGGCCATGCTTGCCACCATAGCGACAATGCTGCTATCTCACTGTGTGGTCCTGTTCTACTTTTTCAGCCCTGGGGTGGAGGGTGGGTGTGTGCCTTCATCTCTCTCTCCATGTCAGTTTGAACTCTATTTCATGCCTCTCCCGGAGATGATGGGACTTTCTTACCCTCGTTTCGGTCTTCCTTCTCCTAGGACCACAAAAGCTCTGGAGAAGCATACCTCTCCTTTGCCCTTCTGATATTAGAGCCAGAACTCATACTGAAACACACAATTTAAGAGCCTGGGTTTAGGGACCTCTCTCATTTGGCCCTTCCACTAGCCCATCAGCTTACAGAGGCAAAACTGAAGTTCCCCATCCTCAGAGCGATTGCTCCCAAGACCTGCAACAGAAAACTTCACCAATCAAATTGTGCTTGGTAGAGATAAAAGTTGTTTGTGTTTTGTTCCAATCATCCAATCTTTTTTCTTCGCTGATATCCAGTCTAAGACTTGTAATCAAAACCCAAACTGTCAAGCTATAAATGATGAAGCCACCTGTGGGACTAGGCATTGGAGAGGATGCTGGGTCTGCAACTCTCTGATCGGAATGCAACTTGACAGAATGATGAGCCGGCACTTACCCTCACCGCTGCCAATCCTCAGGGGGCACCGCTGCCTGCCCATCCACTGAAGCTGGAGGCGGAAAAATTCTAATATGGAAAATTAAAGGTAGGGGTTGCTATGCCCTGTGGATCCCAAGGTGATACACGTGAACTCTGTACCTTTGCTTCTTATTCTAAAGGCATCGCTCTAGCAATTTGGGATCACAAGCCAGAAATTACCAGCTTCTGATCTGCTTAAAGGCCTCCAAGGAAGTCATGCCATCCTGCTCTAAGCAGCAGTCTCTTGTGATGCAGGGTGACAGAGCAGGTCTTGACAGCCGTAAAGAGCCTTCTGTGTGCTGGTTACTTTTTTTTTTCCAGTTTGACACAAACTCGAGTCATCTGGGAAGAGGGAACTTTAATTGAGAGGATGCTTCCATTAACTTGGCCTGTCTATAGGACAGGCAACTCTGCAGGACATTTTCTCATTTTCTTTCTTGATTGATGCGGGAGGGCCCAGCCCCAGCCGCCGGTGACATCACCTCTAGGCAGGTGGCCCTGGCTTGTGTAGAAGAGCAGTCTGAGTATGCTGTGTGAGCAAGCCAGAAACCAGCACCCCTCTATTGCCTCCACTTCAGTTGCTGCCTCCAGGTTCTTGTCTGGATTCCCCATTGTGATGGAAAGTTTAAATGAGATAAACCTCAACCTTCCCAAAGTGGCTTTGAGTCATGGTGTTTATCATACAAGAACATGTTATATGTGTCCTAAGAACAGGGTGGCCTGCAAATGCCCCTCTGGACATGGCTCTCTAAAGACACCTTGGCTTTGGCTTTCTCCTCTACTCCACCTCCTTTGCCTTGATACTTAGGCTAGCCTGGGTGAACTGTGGCCTCCGACACCTCTGCAGATACAGCTGTGCAGGGATTGGTAAACTCTACTGACCTATTGGGCAAAGCTGGTTTCCACTCAGGCCCTATTCTGTGTTTGGTCCTTGGTCTCAGCCTCTGGGCTTTCACCCCTGTCTTGCCCAGTCAATGTCAATCAATGCCAGCTGCCTACAGCTTCTGTTATTGCTTCTCCAGTAGTCCCCAAATATCTAATCCTTGTATCTCAGAATCTTTCCCAATGAGACCAGTAGCCATATGGCTTGTACAGAGCCAAGTCACTAGAATTTACCCCACAAGGCATTTGCCTATAAGAGAAGAGCAGGGAGTCTGTCCTGACTCAGCTGAGAGACTGAGTGCTGCCCTGAACCTTCCCACCCCAATGCCCACTGGCCAGGGAAAACCTCTGGCAGATTCCAATTTATAGTACCAGGGGCACAGTGACCCTACTATGGGAGGCCAGAAGTGTGTGCTCCTTTTAGTCACACGTCTTCATGTCTGGAGAAGATCAGTGCCTAGAAGCTCTGTAATGTTTTTCTTAAAATGTGTTCCACGAACCACACTGACATTCCATTCCTGAGGGGTTCCCTCCTCTTTGCTATGACCCTTGCCTTAGAGGTGGCTCCCCAGGTGTGATGTGAGCAGGCTCCTCAGGTGGGAGGCAAGCAGGGTCTCCAGCACCATAATGTAGAGGATGCAGTCCTCAGAGGGCTTTCATGCAAGGAAAAGATGAAATGGCCTTGGGTCTGCCACACTCTGGACCCTAGGACAATCGTGAGATGGAAGGATGGTTGCCCCACTGCCTACACCCATTCCTAAGGTTACCTAAATATGGGTGATGCCCCAAGGTCTGTCAGTTCCTGGTCCATTAGTGCTCTGATGGGACCCATCTCAAAGAACCCACCTCCTTTGTCTTTATCAAACAGCCTGATGAATGTTCAGATTTGGCCTGGGCCAGTTTAGTCTATGGATCCCAGAATTGGAATGAGTATTTGATCTGAAGACATTTGAGACATAATAGAGGCAGAGAGAGGCCCTCCTTGGGAGTTTCCCCGGCCATCCAGTAAGCAGGGGCTTCTGGGAAATGTAGTTGCCATGACTGTGCCTCCAGAAGAGCAGCCAAGAGCAAGCCTGCCGTGGGCCTCTTCTCCAGGAACGCTCAGAGCCAGGATGAGGGCTGGAGACATGCCTGTAGAGATGAACATTCATACTTACCTCTCGTTTGCTTCCCCCAAACCCACCTGTAGTTGCAGAAGTGTTCCTGCTCTTCCATAAAGCCTTTTGCTCCCCACTCCCCATGCTGGCTCAGCTCAAGTTCTCCCCACACCCCCGAGTTTATCAGAGGGAAGCATTTCTATGTCCACATATTATGCATGCATAAATATGTGTTCTCTTTAGTTAATGTGAATTAACTTGCAGGTCCTGGACTGTGAATTTAAAGGGTAAAAGAGACGTTTTTCTTTCCACCTCACACAAGTCTCTGTCCTCCTTAAGGCCCTTATCCTTGGCCAAGCTTTGGACATGAGGAAGTAGAAAACCTCCATGACACCTTCTCCTAACATTCCCTGATGAAGTAACTTGATGCATTCCCTTCCCCCAAGCTCTTACCCTTGTGGAAGGAAATTACGTCCTGCCACATTGGGGAGTCTCTTAGTTCTTGTTGTCTGAGGTCCTCGTCTTCTTGCAGAGGAGGGAAGCTTTCTCCCGGGCACAACAGTATTCTCTTTTGATCTTCCTACTCCTTACAAGCCAAGTGTCTTTTTGTCCAGATGATGGCCAGATGGACTGAGCCCAGCCAGGCCATATTTGTGGCTCTGTGGCTTCGGCTGTGGAGCAATCCCATCTGGGCTGGATTGTTGAGTCTTATTATGAGATATGCAAGCAACTTGGCTACAGTAGATTAAGCAAACTGTGCCTGAAACAATGGGGAGGAGTTGGGGTTGGGGAGAAGGCTGAGTGAGTAAAGCACTCGCTATGAGTTCAACTCACAGGGCCTGAGTTCAACTCTACAGAACCCACTGAAAGCTGGACACGGTGTATGTGTCTATGATGCCAGCACTCCTGTGGTGAGAGGAGAGGAGAAAATGCAAGACTCCTCAGAGGCTCGCAGGCCAGACTGCTGGGCTTATGTAGTAGTGAAAAAAAATGAACAGACAAACGATAACAAGAGACTCTGTCTCAGGCAGGGTGAAAGGTGAGGACTGACCTTCACACAAGTGCCAGAGCATACACAGGGCTGACAAACAAGAGTGGAAAGATGTCCAGGTTGGGGAGACAGATCAGTTGGTAAAGCGCTTGCTGTGTAAGCAAGAACGCCAGGTACAGATCCCTAACACCTGTGTGAACATCCAGGCGGACCAGCACCAGTCTGTAACCCAGCACTGGGGAGGCAGAAACAAAAGGATTATGGAGCCTGTTGCTCAACCAGGCTAGCTGAACAGGCTAGTTCCAGGTTCAGTGGAAATCGTGTCTGATTAAATAGGGTAGAGACGGACACTGACCTATGGACTCCACATGCATGTGCGTGCATGCCTCCCTGACACACCAGAACAAGAAAAAGTCAACCCAGCACACACATACACACACAACAAAATGAGAAATAGTCAACTTAGCCCTGAGCGCAGTCTAACAAGGTTAACACGCTATTCAATTATGCCATGTCCTATTGCAAACACCAGATTCATCTTGACTGAAATCTACGTAACGTCCTGATTAATGTGTCATTAATGTGACAATTGCATTATCTCCAAGGCCTATTGATTCAGGATGATCCGACAAAGCCTACCTTCTCTGAACTACAGCTTGTGACACTGTGAAGGGCTCCTCAGAAGCACTTTAATTGTCTTGGATACTGGCTGCTTGTCATCTTGTGCTTGGCTTCTCCAGGGAAGAGCAATTTTGATTTTCTGTTCTTTGTGACTCATGTAGTTATCGTGCTGTGAGGAGATTCTCTCAGGGTAGGAACAGAAGACTATTTGAACACGAAAGAGGAGATTGTGAACATATTTTCTCAATTTCCATTTTCAAAGGGTCTTACTATTCCAGCCCCAGGTGGACAGCCACGGATTAGGGAAAGGATGACGGGGACAATGCTGTGCTTGCCCCGAGCAGGCTGCAACTCTGGGCTCTGACCAACCCAAACATGCAACATCTTTTGCATTTGCCTCACTACTCACACACTCTTCAGCTTGCAAGACAATTCTAGATTTTTCTGGGGCTAAAAAAGTATCAAAACCCAAAAGGTATAAGCAATCCCATTGGGCAGACTGCCAATCTCTGAGACCTGACTCACTCATCCCACTTCTGGGATCTGCTGAGAGTGCTCCCCAAAGTCACATGCCCTACAAAAGAGTGGTAGGCACAACTGAGACTCCTAAGTCACAGGCTGAGTCCCTGTGACTTGGCCTCCTGCCCCATCAATTTTCAGTTGCCCAGTGCCCTCTGATGCCCTGGACATATTGACAGTGGGACATCAAAGACATATCCAATTAACCAAAGTGATAGAATGTGACCTTTGCAAGATTGCTATTCTGGCAATCTTGCTTAGGGGGTGAAATGTTTCCTTTTTGTCTAAACATTAAGAAGCAAGTAAATAGCGTCCTATGTATCTGAAGGCTCACCAATAAAAACTATTTTAACATGTTTATGTATAAGACATGCACACACACACACACACACACACACACACACACACACACACAGAGAGAGAGAGAGAGAGAGAGAGAGAGAGAGAATTTTCAACTTGGAGGCAAATGAGTTGTTTAACCATGTACCATGCCCCTCCGTGATAAGTCTCTTGAACTGTTTTAAATATTTGCCAATAAGGTGAGTGGCCCAGATAAACTCTCCTGGAGACATCTCTCACTGCTCAGCTTCCAAAGCAGGGTTCAGGTCAAACTAATGCTCTCTAACCAAGTCCAGCTATCTATGCCATGGGACATTGATTGATTTTTTTAAAAAATCTGATATCCTTCCCATTTACTGTTTGGCAGGCAGCAGGCTGCAAGCAGAGGCCAGGTGCTCATGATCACACACAATCTGCATTCCAAACTCAGGCAGAGCCCCTACTTCAGGAGGGGGAGGGGCAGGAAAACTCCTCCACACAGTGAGAGGGGATGGCAGAGCCCAGTTTCTCTCTGGTACCAGCTCTGAGGTGGGCACCATGTACTGGAGCACATGAGAAGGCTGTGCCTGGGGAGATTGCAGTGTGCAGCAAGCAGTTCTGAAGTGGTTTTCTGACTTTAGAATGCCAGTCAGCAGTGTAAGGTCACCAGAGCCCGGGGGCCTTCAGAAGAATCCAAGGGCCCTTTGCTTGTTTGAGGAGGTCCTCATCTGCTCTGTCCTTTTACTTTCCTGAGGTCCCCACTTGGGTTAGAGACCCGTGTATAATGAAGTTGTCATTGTCCCTGTTGTTCTCCTCTGCCTCAAGACCTCACCAGCTGAAGTCTCCACCTGTCCTGTGGTCCCCAGAAGTACAGCAGGTGTACCCTGGCTCTGTGCAGCTGCCCTTTGCTGAAGGTCATCGTTCATCTTGTAACACATACTGGCATCTCTCCGTTTATGTCTGCAAAACACCTCAAGAGTTAGCCACCTCTTGTACTAAGAAGTTACCTTGTTTTCTGTCCTTGGCTCCCTGACTGTCCCCACTTCGAGAAGAGTTTAGTCCACTGTGGACTCCATATGAATGCAAAGCGGCATGCCACACTCCAGTTCCTCTCCTGCATGTGCCTGGTTTCCCAAAATTATGCCTGCTTGGTGTCCTACCTATGCCCAGATGTTATCCTGCCTGTTCCTCCCTCTGATACACCTTGCTTGCTCCTTTCAAGGACTATCCGTTTCTGACTCCTCGCTTTGTATTTTGGGGTCTTGGGAATATCATGAGCATGCAGGTATAGGCGTGGCCATGGCTGGCTCTTATCCCTCCTGAGCTCTGTCCTGTGCTGCTATACTGACTACCACTGCTTGCCTGCAGGGTCCTGTTTAAATGATCCTGTCTCTTTTGGGCTGGGGTGGCTTCTCCCTCTCCAGACCTTTGTAATGTCATGAGGAACAGTGGATGGGATTTTCCTACTAGTCATTCTGGGTAGCCCTGGTCAGGGTTCCATCTTCAGCCTGATGCCAGCCCCTCCTAGAGTCTGCCTCAGTTTCCTATGCAGGCATGAAGTCTTTTTTCAGAATCATGCTCTTGGATTCCCCCAAACATGACCCTGGGTGTACTTGATACTGTCTACATGCACAGGTTGCTCAGCTTCCTTGGCCATGACAGAGACAGCCAAACCATCCGACAGAGCCACAGTAAGCCCAGTTTCCTGTATCATTATATGCGATTACACTGATGAAAAGTGTATCAGGATGGCTGGCACCACAATCTGACATCCAACGCTCATGACAAAAGGGACCCTTGCATTAGGGAGTGGCAATGGCAGTGCTTCTTTACCTGATTGCACAAGTGACTCTACAGCTGTAGTGCGACTGCCTGACAATGCTCATGGCGCTTTGGCTCACAGACAGACATATGCTGCCTCTTGTGTGGCCGAGAGCAAGAGCCCCAAGGAGATGAGCTCCTCAGTGCTGCTTCAGCCCTGGCCAAGTTGAGGGATAAACTGGTGGTCTTGAGGGGTTGAGCCCATGAGCAATACAGCAGGTTGCATGGAGCAGGGATTTAAAATGTGTGTGCCTGGGGTGGGGGTAGGGCCCTGCTAGCATGGTCTGTCTAGAGCCCAGAAGGGCCACCCGGATGCCAGCTGCCTCGTGTTGTCATCCCTGAAGCAGAAACTCCCAGAATTCCACCTATGAGAGGAGCAGGCTGTTGTGTATCTAGCATAGGAGAAAACATGGGGAAAAGACTCTAAAAAAACCAAGGGTAGGGTGTGGGGCCACGTTACTTCTGCTAGTCTGGCATGAGGCCACTTCTGTGTTGGCACAGTACTGTTGGAAGGGGACCTGTGCATTGAGTTTTAATGTAAAGGTTAGAAAGGCACTGGGCCCCTCTGTTAGGAGTGTCCTAGTGGGTTAAGGAGGTGATCCCCTGTAAGAGGCAGGGACACTTCTTCACCCTAGAGGAGGGGAATTGTGGACCTGACCATTTAATTCTCCAGGAGCAGCTGTGATAAAGACAACACAGCAATCCCACCATGCAGGAGCCTGGCACCATCATCCTCTATGAGTGACCACACTTAGATGGCCTCTGAGAAGCATGTAGATGTTAGCTAGTACCGGCCATACATTTCTATTGTTGTGAAGAGCCCATGATCACCGGAACTTATCAAAGAAAGCATTTAACTTGGGGCTCATGATTCCAGAGGATTAGAATTCATGCCCATCATGGTAGGGAGCATGGCAGCAGGAAGGTAGACAGCCATGATGCTGGAGTGGTAGAATGAATATACCCTTACCCACAAGTAGGAGGCAGTGGTGTGGAAGGTCCTTCATTCTATGTGTTGTTTTTATTGGTTAATGAATAAAGAACTGCTTTGAGCGTATGGCAAGGGCAGAACAGAACTAGGTGGGAAAAGCTAGGCTGTATGCTGGGAGAAAGAAGGGCAGAGTAGGAGAGATACCATGGAGCTGCTGCTGGAGATAGAATTGCTGAAACCTTGCTGGTAAGCCACAACCTCGTGGTGATGCACAGATTAGTGGAGATGGGTTAAATTAAGATGTAAGAGTTAGCCAATAAGAAGCTAGAGCAAATGGGCCAAGCAGTGATTTAAATAATACAGTTTCTGTGTGATTATTTCGGGGCTAAGCAGCCGGGAACCCATAAGCAGCTCCCACCTACAAGGCAGAGAGAGAACTAACTAGGAATGGTGTGGGCTTTTAAAACCTCAAACCCTAGCCCTAGTTACATACTCCTCCGATAAGGCCTTATCTTCTCATCCTTTCCAAATAGTTCCATCAACTGGAGACCAAGTATTCAAACATGAGACTATGGGGGCCATCAAAGCTCCATACCACACACACCAGGGTGAGACAGGGGATTCTGCTGGTGTACCATGCAACAGTCCACAGAAAACTCAGGAAAGTCAAGTGGAGGTACCCTGTCCAAACACTTGCTGAGTGCTTCTGAAAGCCACTGATGTCAAACAGGTACAGACTGAGCATTCATGGGCATGGGGATCTGGGTCATAATGCCTAAATGTAATATGGGGCTTAAATTGGAGACAAAAAAAAGGTCCATTTGTGGCAAACTGGAACCTCCAAGCAGCCTTTATCTCAATTAGTTGAGCCGCAGAATGTGAATTTCTTAGTTTTGAGACATGTGTTGCTACATGTGAGATGCAAGGATCTGACTCCCGCGGGTCAACTTGCCTGACCACAGTATGTACAGATTTTACCTGGTCAAATGTTGCTCTGGGCGAATCTTGGGTAGGCGGAGCCTGGGAGAGACTGACTCTTGAGCCTGTCGATGGAGTCAAGACAACGGACCCCCAGCATAGAGGGCTCTCATATAATCTGTGGAAGAGTGAAAGGCAACGAAAGATTGAATGGAAGGGATGTCCTCCTGTTGAACAGTTTCTGAACTGGAAGTGGCTTTTTCTGACTCTGGACCCAGGCTTTGACCACAGCTCTCTGTGGACTCCAGACTGTCTATCTACCCACTGCCAGGCTTGGCACTTATGAGTGCGAGCTACCTCCTTAAAAATCCTTTGCCTGTGCATGCTGACTTGGCTTCTCTGGGAAAGGCTGAGTTGCACAGCTGTTAACATCAAGGGACATGAGTGTGGCATGTGCAGGTGCTCTCCTAACTACTTCGGGACATCTAAAACAATGCCACAATCTCAAAAACTTGGCGTTTCCAAATCTTGCATGAGTGATGGCTCTAAGAATGAATGAGGGTGGAGCATGGGGCTGCAGAGGTGTGTCACTGCAGTGTGCAGGGCAAAGGAGGTGATAGTGAGATCCGCAGGAATGAGAAATAATACTCCTGATTGGTACCTACAGTTACCATGTCCACGTCAATAAAGGCTCTGTCTCTAAACACAGCACTGGCAGTCATGCGGAAGGAACTCAGAAGACATTTATGAATGGTTTGACACGGATCTGATCAGGTCTCTCATGGAATTGCTGCTGCAGCTGTGATGTGCTGACCTTAAAGGATTTCTGCTCACAGCCAGCCTAGGAGGACACTGTTCGCTGAGCTGGTGGGAGGACGGGCACTTTTGGAAGGACAGAGAAAGCAATTCATGTCACATGTGTAAAGTTTCCAGATAGCCGACCCAGAGATGGGGAGGTGACCCTGCACTGTCCCTTGGGCCCAGTGTAATAACAAGGAAGATTTGCAGGCGAAGGAGAGGGAGCCAGAGTGGTGCAGTATGGGGAGCAGCTGACTTTCCATTGCTGATCTGAAACTCGAAGGGGAATCTGGGTAAAGAGCTAGAAAGCCAAGGGGCAGGCTGGCTCCAAGAGCCCGGAAAGAACTTCTCCTGCCACCTTGATTTTAGGACAAAACCCACTGTGGACTTCTAACTTCAGAACTGTGAGGTAATGGACTCCTGTTCTACCAACGCTTTGGTAGGACCACATGTCGTAGCAGCCACAAGGTACTTAGGCATAGGCTAATGAGGCCCTGGCTCACAGCGGGGTCTGTGATGAAGCTAGGGGACCAGGGGCTTAGAGTTCCAGGCTCAGTTTCCTGCACTCCAAATGTACACTAGCTGGTGTGGCCCCAGCCCAGACCTTCCTAAATTAAGCAGTCTATGAGCTTGACGGGGAACAGAACTTTCCTCAGATGCCAGCCCTCGCTCAGTTAGGGCTGCTTGATACAAATACAGCTTTCATGTGCTGTCCGAAACTGCCTGTGTCACCTCGACTCGGATTTGCATCTGATCTCAGAAGCACTGGGTTCATTACCACTGACCATGAAACCCAGCCATACCGTGTCTTCATCAGGTTGATGAAATTCTCCCCTTTTTGCTCTCTCTAAGGTGTGTATTGTTAACGGGTATGAATTCTGGGGATGCATTCATTACATTGATCTGCCAGATTATGTTTATTGATTTGAATATTGAGACAGGCTTGCATGCATGGCATGAGCCCTGCTTGTAATAGCGTGATTATTTTTCTTTATCACTGACATAGCGGCCCCATTTGGGAGATCACCTGCAGTTTCCTCTCTGGTGATTCCTTCCTGCAGTTTTGGCATGGGGTGATTCTGGCTTTGTGAAAAGGAACTGGGAAGTTCTGCTTTCTTCCAGCAGACAGTCTTTGGACAAGCCTGACAGAACTGGTGTTAATCTTATTTTAAATGTTTATAGCATTCCACAGGGAAGCCATCTGGGTTTAGAGCTTTTATACTGTGGGAGTTTAAACTTGGGAGTTCCATGTCTTGAGCAGCCAGGTACCTGTTCACAGGCTCCATTTCGTATGGGCTGAGTCATGATGGGTAGTACTCAAAGAATCAGCTTTTAGCTGTCAAAAACGATACAAAGAGAGATGCCTGTAGCCTCCTGTTTACTGCGCTTTGCCACCTGTGGGGTCATGTGGCTCACCCTCTGACACTGGCCATTATGTCTTTTTTTCCAGTGGTCTGGACTTGATGGAGCCTTGTTCATTTTGCTGCTGCCTTCAGACAATCCTGCTTTTGGTCACCAGCCTTTCTCTGCTCTTTTCAAGTCCCCTTAAGGCCTGCCTTCCTGTAGCTTGGGTTTACGGTGATCTTCTTTTCCTCATTTATTGAGGTCAGAGCTCTGTTGACTGCCTCAAGAGGTCACCTCAGCCTGATGTCGGTGGTCAGTGCTACCCATCTCCCTCTCAGCTCTGCTTTGTCTGCCACCTGCATGCTTTGAATGTGACATTTTAACATCCCTTCATCCCCGTGTCCTAATGTGCCTGCAGAATCCTCCTGGGCAGCCCAGAGAGCACAAGGTCCCTGGCGGTGACAGAGATGAGGCCCAGAAGTGCTCCTCCTCTCTGCCCTGCAGGGGACTTTCAATGCAGCCCTGTCCTGCAGAGCCAGCAGAGTTTTCTTCTGTCTGGCCCCTCAGTCTCTACTAAATACACGAAGGGCTTCCTTATGACGTTTCTATATTTGCATAAAATGCTCTTGAATTATACCCTCCCCTGCTACTTCCCATTTCTCTTTCTACCCATGATGGTAAGGCTACCAAGCACAGTAGTGCCTGTCTGGGGTCTAGCCTGTCTGAACCTGTTCCCTAACTGGTCAACAGGATGAACTGGGTGTGTGAAGGAGGTCCACCCTCTAACTGTTTGTGGGTCGTGTGAAGTCACGTGGATCAGGCCCTCCCTCCTGGCTCTGGAAAGGGTGCAGAGACAGTCGCAGCAGTGAAGTGTGAATTGACAGTCTCTGGGGAAACCACATCTGTGTTTAATGTGTATAGACTCCAGACAAGAGCACCATGGTTGTGGAGAGATGGAATGTCACAGACTCTGAGCCAAAACTGTCTCACTGCCATTTACCCCCAACCTCTGCATCTAACTTAATATCCGTGTGACTAGTAGGTAACACTTTTTAAAAAGGAGCTTCAGTTACTTATTCACCCATTCATTGTGTGTGTGTGGGGGGGGGATTGCTAACTGAAGTCAGAAAAGGACAACAGATTCCCCTGGACTGGAGTTACAATTACTTGTGAGCCACCTGACATGCGTGAAGGGAACCAAACTCGAGTCCTAGAACAGCAAGCACTCTTAACTACTGAACAGTATCTCCAGGCCCTAGGTAAAACATGAAATATATTAGATTAGCAGACATCTAGCTCCTATAAACTCCAAATCTAGGAGAACTGTAAGATAGAATTTGAAACTTACAGGGAAGGTTTCCTTGCTCAACTGTAGCCTGCCTGCCTTCTGTCCTCACCTAAGTGGAAAATGCATTGATTTGTTATTTTCTTTTGTTCTAAGGCTATAAAAGCTCACATAACTGCTTTTTGTGGATGACCATATCACCCAGGGAAACCTGATTTTGTGTTCATGGGCCATGGCCATTCATATCGGCTCCGAACAAGCCGCCGTGTATTGGTATTGCTGTAAGAGTGATGTGTTTTTGTGTTGACACCAGATATGACTCCACCAGGACAGGTCAACGGAGCTGCAGGGGGATAAGCTGGGGGAGACAAGCGCTCCATTCCCACAGAGGCTGTCAAGCCCCAATGGACTAACTTACTGTGTCATAATCCACTAATGGAAGGCCCACTTCTGTGCCCAGAGTCATAAAATTTCTCTAAACAGTGGCTCAACCTTAACCCCACTGTGCACCAGGACCTGGAAGCCCCTCTCCACTTACTATTGGTGACAAACCATGAGTAAGACAATGACTCAAGGCACTGAGCTTGGCTCCTTGCTGTCCCCCTCACCACCCTGCCCAGCCAGAGAGTGAATGTTCCATTCTAAGGGCACCCATCCACAGACACCATTATTGAGTGCTTGAGGACAATATATGTGACTGTAGTCATGTATGTTCCCCTTAACCCATCCCACTGGATGACCAGGACAACTGTTCACAGATCGTCACCTTTGGGAGGGGGATGCCTTGGTATCCTGCCTCACATCTGTTCTATGTTTGTAGGACACAATGATTCCCAAACAGGCCATCATTTCTCTAGAGCACATGATCTCAGGGCAGGGTGTGTCTCCTTAGTTGGAGGCTAAGGTGACATGACATGTTTGGAAGTCATTTGCTCCTGGAAATCTTGGCATGATGGCCCACCCAGTGCCTTGCAGGGAAGCAGAGCCAGATATGAATGCCAGAGCCAACTGAGGGAGAGCTGAGTGCCTTCTTGAGGCTTATGGGCACAAATATGGGATTCAACTGTATTCTAGCACCCAGCTGTGGTGGGTCTTCCTAAACTAATGTTGATTCGAAACCTAAGCAATCTGATGGGTCTCTTCTAGTACTTAAGATGCAACTCAAAAATCAGGACTGTAGATCGTGTGGGAAGTAGCAGAAGAAAGGAAAATCTGTCAAGGCTCTAAGCATGTTGAATATGCATGCATGAGTGTGTGTGTGTGTATACAGCATGTGGATACACACATGAATGTGCATATGTGTGCCTGTGTGGAACTAGGTAAGTATGTCTGCACTCCTGTGCCCACGCCCTGCTTCTTCCACATCGACAGTGGCAGAGAACTGGACACCCTGCTGCACCCCGTGGACTTTACAGGAGAGCCGCTAGCCAAGTTCTCCCCGCCTTTCCTAAAAGACTATAGGAAACCAGCCCTTGGTCCTGGTTCCCTTTGGGCTTGGGGTAAATACTGTTCACAAAAGTCTGACAAACAATGTATCATCTATGACCCAAGATCTGAGTTTCACAGGAAACCCTGAGCTTGGTTGGGCTCCAGTAAGCCGGTGATGCTCAGGTATTTTTATTAAGTGGGGTCTATACCCCCTACCTTGAGGACCTGCTCACCTCCTTTCCCAGGGAATCTCCTGCCTGCATGTTTAGAAAACTAATGTCCACCAGCGTGCCCTGAACTGGATTCTGTATTGGAAATTCTCTAAATAACTATTCCAGATGTAATAAAGAAAGACAAGGAAAGGGATGGGAGATGGACTTATTTCATTAAAGCATGACACAAGTTCTATTTCAATGGCTCTCCATGTGGTTGGAGAATAAAAGAGTCAGAGAAGAGAGCCCAAGAACCCTGGCCTTTTGAAATTAATGGGACAATCAAAGCCAATCCACTTCTAATTAGACTAATCATCTGTAGCATGATATGTAACCTTAGGTCAAATATGACCATCTTGTATTTGGAAAAATCTTGCCAATTCTCAATCAGAGATACCTAGGGTGAATGTGATGGATGGTCTCCCACTCTGGGACGTTTGTGAATGGAATGGTTAACAGCAAAGTGACTGCTTAAATTATCCATGTAATTGGCAATTAGCGATGGCCAGGCAGAGTGCAAGCCTGGGGGATGCCCTCACATGGCTATTGTGTAGACTGTAGCCATGGGCTAAAACTCACAGGGCAGGTGCCCAATACTGAGCAAATGGTGAGCCTTATTTTGTTTATATTGCAGGCGATTCAGACATTTTCCTGTCCACTCACTCTTCATTCAGTATGAATCCCAGGCAGTACCAGGTGCCAAAAGGGAAGGTTGTGAAGCTGGTGCAGCTGAAGCTCCGGCCTCCTGTTCTTCCACCAAAGCCCTGGAAAGTTCTCTGGCAATGCATCCCCATGATCCTCCACTGTTTTTATTTCTGCAGAATCAGACACTTCATTTTCGAACTACAATTTGTAAACACTCTTCTCAGCTCCGCCCTCTCCCTTCAGGAGAAGGACAGTGGGGCATTGGATAATCCTAAATTGGGGCATGTCTTAGGTAGGCCACTTCAACGTGAAGATCTGTCCCTGCAGGTTGCTGGGACAGCAGAGTTCAATCCTTGTGGAATGTCAATGCTCTGAGCATGACCCCCTTGCTGCCCTGCCCATAATGCTCCATGGGCCATTTTTGACTCCTTAGCCACATTAATTTCTGGTTGGGGATTTGTGTTCATCTTTATCTCCACTTTATTTCCACTTCCTTGCCCACCTGTGCAAGACTTAGCCATGTGGGCTTGTGAAAATCTCCCGTCCTGCCTGCGATTCCAAGGTGGTCCCAAACTTTCTTTGAGATCCTCTTCTGTGCTGTCTGGAGCCCTTGCTGTCACCTGTTATGCCACCTGTCAGGGGAAAAGGACTGTGCAACCAGTCCTGGGGGACCCTGTCAACCTCAAGTAACCTGGGGAAGGCTGAAAGCAGCTCTGAGAAATCGAACTTGTTCAGCTTGCAGAAATTCCCGATTAACACAGAAGCTCGCCTCTGTCCTCCGGGGCAGGGGACGGGTCCCATGGTCCCAGGGTCAGGGTTCAGGAGGAAGTCTGGGATTCTCTTCCAGCCCAGACTTTCATCTGTGCTCTGGCTGCCACTATGAGCACACTGGGCAGCGACTCCCTTGCCTGTGAGCTGTGATGGTCAGCATCCTGTGGTGTTTTCCCATGTGCTAGCGGAATTGATGAGCAGGTGTGTCCGTCTGTCCACACCTTCTGTACACGGATGCTGCCCACCAGCCTGAGCACTCAGGGAGTGTCAGGTGACTGACGGTGGTGCTAGTGGTCAACAAAGGACTGAAACCCTTGACAAGTAATGTTTGACTGTAGCAGCTTGTAGAAGTGGGAAGAGGTCATGCAGGTCAAAAGACTGACTCCCCCCCGCTGATCCCAAAGCCACCAGGCAGATGGGATGGTCCCAGGGGATGTAGTCGCCTAGCCTTTCGCTGGATTTAGTTTTCCCTCGGAGACCCTAGCCATAGACTCTGATGACAGCACTTTGGGAAAGGCAGAGGAGGGAAGGACCTTGTATTGTGGCAGATTCCCCACTGCCTGGGACACCCCTTTTTAATGAAGATGCCCATTGGTCCAAACCATGAACACAGTAACACTCTGCACTATCAAATAATCTCTTCCATTTCAGTATGTGCAGATGGAGAAGCAATGTTTGTGGAAGCTGGCACCAATCTTCCCTCAGCCTGGATGGAAGTGGAAGGTCGTGTCCCTGACAGGCTGCATTGATAAGTCATTTGATAAGACTGATTTAATGTTCAAAATGGTCGAATTCAGAAGGGCTTACATATTTTCAATAATTTGGTATTCTTTAATTATAATGGATTTTGTTTTTTTTATTAGAAATTCATTTTCTGCAACTTAACTGCCATCAACTTTTAGCTTTACTTCTCTGTAACAGTTCTTCTAAAATACAAGTTCTAAAACATGCAAGTTCTTATTTTAAAATGTGTGTGTGAATGTATGCATGACAGCACATACATGGAGATCATAGTACAACTTGTGGGAGTTGGTTCTATCCTTTGCCTAAATTTTTCTTTTATTTTAATGTGTGTGTGTGTGTGTGTGTGTACACATGGGTGCAGTGGCTATGGAGGCTGGAATAGGGTGCTGGGTCTCATAAACCTGGAGTTACAGTTACAGATGGTTGTCAGCCACTCAAAGTGGGTGCTAGAAACTGAACTTGGGTCATCTGTGCTCTTTCCCACTGAGCTGTCTCTCCAGACTCCAGTTCTCTCATTCTGTCACGTGAGTCCCAGCAATTGAATCAGTGTATCAGATGTGGTGGCAGGTGTTGTTACCTGCTCAACCACCTCACTAGCTAAAAAACACAAATTTTAAAGAACTCCTTAATTAAATAATACCCAAACTCTTGCTAAGATGAAAGAAACAGTGTGGTTTTGTAGCACTCATGCTGTGGAATGTGTGTGTCTCCTCTGTTTTATCACGCAGTTGATAATAGAACTCAGATAGGTCCTTGATACCTGGCTAGGGAATGGAGATATGTCATGTGCAGAAGGCTAGGGTAAGGGGTAAAAAGTTTTTTCATAAAAGGTGTATTAATTGATCATATCGAAATCATGGGTAGGAAGCTCGGATTCATAGGAATAGGGTTGTTAGGATTAAGGTTTTAATTATAAAGTTAGTTGTGTATAGTTCTGTTCTCAATCCAATCCCAACCATTTCTGGTGCTGCCGTAAGAGGCATGTCTGTCAGACATGAGGAAGGGCACACTGCCTTGTTGATTTATTGGCTGGCCTTCTATTCCTGAGTGCTTTGGAGGCCCTGTGGTCTCCGGCTGTCCCAGTTGACCTGAGCAAGGCCAATCGTGCCTCGTGATTGATGACTTCTCTGTTCCCCCAGCAAACTGGGAGCTTGCAGGACAGAGTCTGTACATTTGATTTTTAGATGTACTGGGGACAGAGCACACAGTGCAACTTTGCTCTGTATATTCGTGGGAGGAGGTACTTATTTTAGGGTCTTTTGTGGTTGGCCTTTTCCCAAAGCACCAGTCATTCATACAGCAAGTCATACAGCCTGCATTGTTATGACCCTGAGGCTCTGTGGAGTCTGGGAGGATTTGGAGCTGCTGGAAGCGCTACCCCATCTGCAGATCTGAACCATAAGCCGTGTAAATCCGGGGGATGTTTGCTCCCTCTGTGACAGATACTGAACAGCTGTCACAGAAATGACCAAATTCACAGCATGAAGCTCTGCACAGGGTGACAAAATGACCAGATGAATGGAAAAAAAAATCTAAGGGGAGGGGGGAAAAGGTGATTGTGCTGAACTTCAAACCAGGACATCAGAGCAGTTTTCAGAGGTGACTCTGTTCCGTTTTGGCAGGAGAGACAAGCCGTCTGAGTTTACTCTGTGTATCCGCAGAGCGGTGAAGGAGGCTAGGCAGATGAACAATGTCACTGCCGACAGGATAGTGCAACTTCACAGCGTGTGTTTCTGTCTCTCCTGTGTCCTCGCTTCTATTTCCCCAATTTTCCGTATGTGGGAAGGTGGGTATTCAACCTTCCTGGGAAGCAGAACACAGCCGAATCCAGGAACAGACAGTCTAGAAAAGCGTTTGAGATCTTTGTGAACTGCAAAGTGTGCTCTGTGCTCAGCGCATGCAGAAAGGCTAGAGGGAAGACAGGATTCTCTGGGCACGAGGCTTGACAAGGAACTCCCGAGCTCCCAGAGGGTGGCTTTGCGCAAACCTTAGCAGGCTCAGGGATCGCCTCCTTTGCTTCCCCTGTGTCCCAGCTATGCCGTCTTTCCTCTCTTTCCACCCCGTGCCCACTATGCTCCTCTGCCCTGCTCCTTCTGTTGGACTTCACCCAAGGGTGTCAGCGGCAGGACATGGCAACCAAGAGCCTTGGAAAATGTCATTTGTGCCACTTTGATCCATCTGCATGGGATCCAGGGAGATTCATTTAGAGGGATGCAACCGACTCTCCAATCTTTCTAGTAGTGACAGTCACCTGGAGATCTCCCCATCAGCCAAGGGTGACAGTATATGGGGTTGGGCATTCTGAGGAACCATGGTCCTGTCTACATTTTCTTTAATTCTGTTTGGTTTGTGTTATTTCTTGGGTAACTGAGCTTACTCAGGAGTGTAATGATGGGATTCATATTTGTGTATTGTAAATATTATAACTTTAGGACTGGATGCATAAAATATGAGAAATGCAGTTACAGCGGGACTTGTGCATCACAGTATGGGTTCCTTCTAGGGAAATGGGTTTAAGCATGATCATCATGAGTAAGGGGATTTCATTTCTCCTTATTTACAGTACACAGTTCATTGGTTTTTTTAAGACAGAGAAAGAGAGAAATAAGAAGAATCCATGCTGAAAATGTGGAAGGAATTCAAATCCTTTTATCTCTAGAGACGTTTCTTGGACAAAAGAAAAAGAAAAGCTATTGAATTGTCTGAAGACTCCAGCAAAAGAGCACTGGGTTATTTAAAGAGCACAGGGTTGAAGACAAGGAGCTGATCATACTGCTTTATTCACCGCGGGATCAGTTCATAGGCTGTGGTTGAGCATACTCCTGTGACTAAGTCGGTCTTGTTGATCACATGAGGGTGAAGGCCAAGCTCTGAGGCAAGCGAGGTGGCCCTGGCCCGTGTGCTCCTTCAGATGCTGTCTCTGCTTGGTCACGACTGCTGTGTGGATCCTATCAAGAAAAGGAACACGTGGTAAGATTGGCAGATGCGTAGAAGTGAAAACTTCAAGGAGATGATGCAACGTCATCCAGCATGACTGACTGCTACCACTTATGGGATCTCTTCCTCTGGCACTTCCTTCAGTGCCACACTCACAGGGGATGCATTTCCAAAGAGTAGCTGAAAAGAGAAATAGAAAAGAAAACACACACACACACACACACAGAGAGAGAGAGAGAGAGAGAGAGAGAGAGAGAGAGAGATCCAGACAATCTGGGCTCATTATCTATGTGCCAACAAGTCAATAGGAATATGGCCCTAAAAGCTGAGTGTCTCAGTTCATAGAGAAAAGAAAAACACAAATGACACTCCAAGTCCCTAAAAATTGTGCCACTAAACCTGCTACACCATTTGGCATTCAGCGGACCCAGGATGATGATGAGCATATCTTCAGAGTACAGTTCTGTGCTGGGGGCTTCCAGTGCCCTAAGCAATTCAGGCTGTGGTCACATCTCCATTGTCGGATTCCATTTCTGCTCCTCTCTACCCATCCTTGTGTTTTTGCAGGGCAGGAAGCACTTAGCTGGAGGGTTTCAGTCATAACATTATGGTTTATGTCCCCATGCAATTCCTCTGGTGAAGAGAAACACGGCCTTTTCGTTTTATGACACCTAAATGCATTTTCTTAATGGCTTATTTTCTTGAGCATCTTAATAATTCTTTGGATGGTGCTCACAAACCCCTTGGTGGGACAGACATTACAGCAGGAGGAACGCAAGCTGGCCCGTCCTTCTTTTCCCCCATTTTGGTTGATAGCAGAAGCTGCAATCCTAAAAGGAAAAGAGCAAATATTTTCTAGTTTGGAATCCATCAAAGAATTTCCAAGAGCATCAGAAGGTAATTGGTTCCTGAGCTCCCGTGGTACACGTGGGAACTGGCCCCAGAGCTCTCGGATAGACCTGAGCTTCTTCGTGGCTTGCTTTCTATATGAGACTTTTTTTTTTTATATGAGACTTAGTATGACTTGGTCTGAACAAAAAATAGCCGTACTTAAAAATAAACCTTCAAAGCAGACTCGCCTTCAGCCTTTGGAGCAGGGTCCTTGGATGGTTATCTCAGTGACCTGTCAGGGCTGGGGCACCAATGCCTACTTAGTGAACAGGGTTTGGAATGCTCTTTTCCTGGATATGACTCACTCTGAAGGGCAGCAACTCAATCTGGTGTCTGTCACAGCCACACAAAGGTGTATTGACTTTCACTGATTACCCCTGTACCTCTGTCAGATCCCAAGGCCCAGTTTGTCACAGGAGCCACAGGCTAGAGTCCAGTGCCTACCTAATGCCTATGTAACAGTTGGGTGTAGCAGACTCAGTGGGGAAAGTTGATCCTAGGGTATAGAGAGGATCAAGGGTTATACTGTTAGTTACTTCCTGTTAGTGTGCCACTTCTGACCTTCTAGAAGAGTTGTACTGTGTCATGCATGTTCCTCTTAGTGGGAGCTAATGGTTATAGTGTCTATAACTCATAAGGAACTCACGAGGAATGGTTCCGAAAAGATCATCACCATTCAAGGAGTCCTCACATGACTTACTTAAAACAAATACAGTCTGTGGATTCATATTCCTCTACTGCCTATGACAGTCCACTCATGTCCTAAGAAATGGTCATCACTACTTTGAGTTGGGATGAAGCATAGTCAATGTGGGCCAAGTCAAAGGTACAAAGGGGATCCTTGGTGCATCTGTGTTCTCATCAGCAAATGGAGATATTATTTTCTATCTCCAAGGTCTGCAAGTATAATAGCCAGACATGTGTGAAGAAGTCAGAACATGGACCTTGTTGGGGTCATGGCACTGCAGGGGTCACCCTGTGCTCACCCTAGTCACCATCAACACTAACCTTGCTCTGTAGGTGTGGCTATTCTTATTGTGTGTACTGAAACTGAGGGAGAGTTTGCTGCCCCTGCCCCAGTGAAAGGACCTCTAGATCCTCTAGTCCCACACTGCTCAAGCCATATCCTAGGGACAGACCAGACGATGGTCCTCCCGGCCTCTGGGAGTAGACATCTCCATTAGAGTCAAGGGCCAAAGGCAAACTGCTTCTCTAGGGAACTAGGAATAAGAAGGGGAATTTGGCAACCAAAGTACTCTTAATTTGTCTTCTAGGAGAACAGGTATGGTTCTAAGACTTACTTGTGCCCTGACTCAGGACCTGCTGGCTGCTGGCCCAGCCCCTCAGGATGAGCAGGAGTCTTGCTCTCTTTCTATGTCACAACAGACTACCACATTTTGTAAAGTTTGTATTTGCATGTGGTGGTGTGTTCAGGTTTAAAAACAATCTTGTTTTTTACTCCCCCAACTTGCATGCATCATAGCCAATGTCTGTAGGTTTTACCTACAGGGAGTTTGACTTGGCACTGGGTTGAAGATATTACATTTCCATGATAAGGAAGAACTCAACACAATGAAAGACAAGGCCAATTGCTTTGACTCTCCATCCTTGCATGTAGGCCACAGTAGAAAGATTTAGTCACTCATTCCAAAAATGCCTGATCAAGAACCCAAGTGTCTAGCATATGTGGAGCCTGAGGGTAGGGGTCATAAGGAAAGGGGAGAAGAATCTAATGAGAAACATAGTCTGCTGCTATGGAAATCCTTCCCAGGCCCACAAGGGGAGTCCAGAGTCAGAGCAACCGAGTGCACATTTCTAGTCCAGCCTGAGTCACCTTGCTTAGTGCAGCCTTATACCACTGTTTCCTGCTAAGCTAAGGAGAAAGAAACACAGAAATTATGCATCAGACTACAAGAAACAGTGTATGTGTGCACATGCATATGCCCATATTCATGCATTTGGGAGTATGTGTGCTTTGCCTGTGCATGCATGTATACATCTATGCATATCCACATATACATATGTGCTTCTGCACTGGTTCATCCTTTCCACTGTTTCCACCCTCCCACACCTCTCACCTTAAATGGCCTTCGGTTGAGCTCTCTGTTTCTGCTCTCAGCCAGCATGGCCCCAGGAGAGAACAAGTTTATGGTCATTTATTCAGGAAACGAAAGCAGAATTCTCCAGCATGCCTCTCCCATTTGTTCCCACGCCCATCTCCTGTAATATTCTCCTGCCTCCTAAGTACCATCGTTCCTTTCTGTTAGGAGTCATCACTCCGAAGCCCCGCAGTCCCACAGTCATTTGCTCAATCCCCATTTCTTTCATGAGACTTCCCTGATCTGAACCCCAGGCCTCTCCAGAACTCCTTGACTTCTTCTACACATCTGTCACATACATGTACAGTGTGTAATGCCCCAGAGGGATGTGAATGTCATGAGGTTGAGGTGGGGGAAAGCTACTATTTTCTGTGGTCTGGCAGCCTCAACCTGCCCAGATGCCTGAGTTTTGTTTGTTGAGTGAATGTCTGAGTATGTGGTGGGCCCCAAATACATGGATCTCCCCTCTGCATACGGTGTGAGCTTTGTTGAAAGAATGGATGAGTACGTGGAGGGCCCTGCATGGATGTCTCCTCTGCATGAGGGCTGGCCTGCTTTGACTCTCTAAGAGGACTCCAGTAGTCAGGATTCCCACTTAAGATGCTACCTCTCTGCAATCCTGTGA
Organism: Ondatra zibethicus; assembly: GCA_004026605.1. Taxonomy (NCBI): domain Eukaryota; kingdom Metazoa; phylum Chordata; class Mammalia; order Rodentia; family Cricetidae; genus Ondatra; species Ondatra zibethicus. Next base: position 38,797 of record PVIU01003303.1, read on the forward strand.
TGTAAAGGCCCCCTGTAGTTCCCTACTTGGGTAAGCTGTGGCAGTCTGTGTCACCTGCCCAGCCTCATGCTCTCATGATTCCAGTCTTGCTGTCCAGAGCCTGAGAACTTAATCCCAGCTCTTTTCCCTGTGAGGGTCCCTAATTTGATGACTTTTACACAGGGTCCTGTTGAGAAATGCTTTCAGGTGGGGGTTTCTCCAACAGAGACAGAAAATAGGCCCCAGGCAGGCTGGCACAGAGCCTGGTCCATCACATAGCATGGCTGGAGACACCTTCCTAAACGCCATAATTTCTTCCAAGACTCCCCACATCCCCACACCCCAACACACAGAATCAGTGTTGCCAATGTGGAAACAAAGAGCTGATTTGTGGCTGTGTGCTCTCTGTGCCAGGTGCCTGTATGTGGCTGCCCTTTTACTGAAGGGGTTCACGGGGTGGAGAGAAAAGAAGGTGTTAAAGGAGATGGGCTCTCAAGGGTGGAACCCTCATGATGGGAGCAGCCTGCTGCTTTCCTCAAGCCCAGCTGGAATAATAAACCCTTGCCTGGGATACAAGAGAAGGATGAAGATGCTCACCTGAAAGGACCAAGCACAGGTAAGGCACCTAGCAAACCAGAGAAGGCAGGGCCCTGAGCTCCTTTCTCCCCTTTCTCCACTGAATTCTTTGTTACCTACAGCTTTGGCTAAACACAGCTGAGGCCAAAGGTAGCTTTTTTTTTTACTTTGTACTTCTACTAGCTACTTTTGTGTCTTTGTAACCAAATGCCTCACAGAAAAATCTTAAGGGAGGATTGTTTGGGCCCACGGTAATTTCAGTCCACTGTGCTGGAGACAGCAAAGTGAAGTGGCTCCATCTGTGACTACAGGAGAACGAAGTAACTTCATATCATGCTGGACCAGGATGCCCAGAGACCAGAAGGGAAGCAGTGATGTCCACAACCTACAAAGCCTGTCTCTAGTGGCCTTCTCTGTCAACGAGGACCCACCTTCTAAAGGCTCCACAGCCTTCAACATAACTGCCCCCCACCCAGGCTAGAGATGGATGCTCAAGACATGAGCCCATGATGGCCATTTCAGTTTCAAACCATAGGACTGTCACAGAACAACTGATGCTGGGTCAGTTATAAACAAAAGAAATTTATTCTCACAGTTCCAGTGGCTGGGAAGGCTGTGACCAAGGTGTCAGCGCCAGGGGAGAGCCTTCTTGCCTTGTCACCATACCATGAGGGAAGAAGATCAACACAATGATTCTGAGCAAGGTGAGAGCAAGCTTGAGTCCCCATCCTGAGGAAGCCATATCGCGGGAGCCCCACCTACACAACCCCATTACTTTGAAGTCCCACCCCCAATGCCATCAACATAGGAACTAGGACACTGAGGTTCTAATCCACAAACTTTGAGATACTGTGGGACCACTGCAGAGGCAGCAGGTGGCACCAGGGCACACCCATGCTGAGCAGGGCAGATATGAGGACAGTTGCAGGCAGATGAAAAATCTGTTGCTCTGAACTGTTTTGTGTGTCTTGGTTTGTTCTATTTCTTTTCACTCCTTTGTTTAAAGCATATTATTGCTCCTAACCATGAACTCCTGACAATTGTCTGTCTCAGCTTCCCTAGTGTAGGTCTGAGCCACCATGCTTGGCTTGGTCCCACACTTAAGAAGATCAAAGATCTTACTACTGTTTTCTGAGCATCTGTGAGCCATGCTCCGGTGATTCTTCTAGAATAAATTCCACTGCTTCTGTTCACAGAGCTACTTCTGAAGTAGGAACCTCCATCCTGGAATAAGGTTCCCCTCCATAATAATCAGGATTCGTCTCTGGTTCATGACGTCCACATGTGTACTAATGGGGTTTCTCACTCCACTAAGTCATACAGCCATCTTCTGCAATGAGCTCAGTAGTTCATACCAAACCCAGTGGGATTCTGGCCCAAGCGCCAGCCTTATTTTCTCTTACAGCACTGAGCAATTGTAAGCTGATTGCAGAGTGCTTGTGCTATTAATGTCAAACTCCAGCTATCAATAGAAAAAGACTTGCCTGTCCGCTTTCCCTCTGCCTGGAGTTAGAGATGGCAAGAAAAGGCAAATGGAAGAGGGAGTATCAAGTCCCTGCCCCCAGATGCTTGCCAAGGCAGTTTCAGGCCTCTCATGAATTTAAAACCTATCCCTGGCCGGTGAGTCTGGGTTTCAGTGTTCCAAGTTTATTTTCCCAGCAGGAGAATAAGACATAAATAGCCTAATGTGTTTGTGCTCCATAGGGGATTTCACCTAGGAAGTGGGACACTCCAGGAAGCCACCCACCTCCTAATGTAAAAAACCTGCCCCCTTCCCTAGTGGGTGGTAAGGCCAATGGAGTGTGCCCAGGCTCCGGGACAAAGGCAGATTAGTATTCACTATGAACCTTCCGGCCACACCAGAATGAAGTAGATCAGTGCTTCCAATATTGCATCCCCAGTAAGAAAAAATGTAACTGTGCAAGGCACCATGTCATTCCCCTGCTGCTGTCACTGAGAGATTCCCAAGGCTTCCTGCTCTTATAGGGGGATTCCAGCTCCTTCTGTCTTCTTAGTGGCCAAGGTCTCTAGAAAGAAGATAGTCATACGGTGTGTGGTTCCCAGTAGGAAGTCTCATGCTCCAGACAGTGTGGCTTGACCTCTACATGCAAGTAGGACTACAAAGCCCATGTCCCCAAGCACCAGTTGTAGGAGCCAGAGATGGTGATCCATTGTGCATCCACCTCTCTGTAAGTTATCTTAGATTCTGGTAGCTGCTCTTCCCTGACTTCTTTAGACCCGGGCCTGGGAAGGCTCTGTCCTTCCTAGACCCTGAGGCTTGCTACTCTCTTGAGTTCTTCCTACTGTGGTGCCTTTGGTTCTGGCAATGTATTAGTCCTTCGGGGACCCTGTGAAATGTGGACCATGCTTCCATAGAAGGCCTTGGTTCTGGAGACCCATCGGGGTTGGGTCAGTATGATCTAAAAGGCTGTGTTTCCACAGAATCCAAGAAGGCTTCCTCTGCCTCGGAACCTGATCCCTGCCCCAAAGCCCATCTTCAGGATGGAGGAGAGGAAGGGGAAGGAAACAGTGGCTCTTCATGGAAACCATCATTCAAGGGACTTCCTTGGATGAGGGCAGAGGCGGGAGCATGCCATGCTGAAACATCTCCAGAGAGAAGGTGTCCCCTTCTCCCCTTAGAAAAGACTGGCTTCTGAACTCCATTCCGTCATTAAGAAACTCATAGACATTGAAGTCTCTTTCTAAACACCAGCTTTACAAGGTTTCCCCCGCCAAATTTCAAAGCCTGTTTCGTCAGTCCAGAAGTAACCACAATTTCTTCTTAATTATTAGGAAAGCAAAGGAAGGGACAAGTAGAGCCCAAGCCTGAAGTTGTTTGAAAATCAAGGGGCTGAGTTGAAAATAGAGGGCTTCTCTCTGCGCAGCTGTAATCTCGGTTTGGAAAATGAGAAATAATGAAATCAATCTCATCTGCATGGGTCAGGCACTCAGGCTGGCCATTTCTCAGCTCTCCTGGGTACAAAGAAAGCAAGCTTTCCTCATTGTCCCCACCTTCTCTGCCTTCCCTCAGGTGAGGTGTCCGCTCTCCTGGCTGACGCCTAGACCTGGGCCAACCACTTCATCTCAGAAAGCACAGCCTCGCCAGTTCAGATGGGATCCTTTGGTGACAATTACATGCAGAAATGCAATCACTGAGTTGATTCCTGAATTCGCCCTCAATTTCTCACATTTGCAGTTAATTTTATTTGGATGCTGGGGATGGGCAGAGCTCTGCTAAAGTGATGAGCAGATAGCCAGCGAAGCGTGGCTCCTTTTAGCAGTGGTGTCTAGAAAGGAGTGGTTGCGCCAATCATCCTGGCTCAGTCATACTTCACTTGGGTGTGTGTGAAACCCTGCTGACAGCGGTCCTTTCTACATTCCTCCATATGACCTGGGGTCAAAGTGCACATAACTCAGTCCCTCAGAAATCTCGCAGAGTGAAGCCCCTCTGCTTTGTGCTGAGTTTTTTTTTTCTTTCTTAGGAAGATTTGGTGTCATGCTTTGTTGATATGAGCCTAAGGGTACCCTGCTTTGTATTCTGAAGTTTCAGGAAAAACAAGAGCTGTGATTGTGTCTTCAGACTTAATTACACCGGGCTTGACAGGGCTTGATAGTGCCTGCCATGCAAATGGGAGAAGACAACCCAGGTCATTCAGGTTGGCCTAAGAGAGTCCCTTAGAGAAAAATTCTCCAATGCTGGGTCCACAGCTGGTGTGGGTTAAACTATGTTCCCCCAAAATATGGGTTGAATTTATACCCACATTATATATAAATGTGATCCAATTTAGAAACTGGGTCTCCATAGAAGTAACCAGGTTAAGGTCAGGTTAAGGCTGGGACCCTCATCCAGTGACAGTGAGCCTCCTGACTCGTGAGGAGGAGTCTCCATTTTGATCAGGCAATGACTGAGTGATGCGGCCACAGCCCTAGAACACAACAAAAGCAAAAGCTTCCATAAGAAGGAAGGATTTTTTTTCCCCCATGGTCAGAAGGGACACAGCTCTGGTGACAGCTTGGTCTCATCCACATGCCCCTTCAGAGCCATGAGAGAATAAATACTTGCTATTTTAAAGCATTCAGTTTATAATATTTTGTCACAGTGTCTTGGGGTCATTGTAGGGGGTTGGGGGGTCTTACCCCCTCCTTCTGTACAGGACAGGACTTCAGAAAAGTTCCCACAGACTTTGCCCCATTAGCCAAGCATCAGATTTTTGGGTAGGAGGGAGCAGAAAAGAGCTAACCTAGCAGACACACACTTGCGTATTACGTATAACCCCATACACAGGGATACACACAAGCTGCTCCTCTGTTCTGGTTCTTCTTGAGTCTCCTCAAGTCCTTCATCTTCTTGCTCCATGTATGATGAGCTTCCTAATTCTGTTTTCCACCCAGGTCTTGGGGCAAAACATTAGTGGAGGACTTAGTCTGTAGTCACTTCCACCCCTCCATCTGGGTGACCGGACAGACAATGCTGAAAAAGTCACAGATGAGAATAGATGATGTCAACTTTTGTTGCTAGCTTAGAACCTCCAAGGGAGACCACAAACCTCTCCTGGATCCTGGTCCCAAAGCCTTGCTCCTGCCAGACTTAGCAGCAGCCTTAGGTACTTCCTCCCTTGCTGGTACTGCCCAGGGGCTGCCACCTCTGCTGTGTCTCTGCCCCCCATCCAGACTCTTTAATGAAGTGTCTGTAACTCAGGGCCCCATGTCTATCTCTAGTTTCTGTTCCACTGCTGTCCTAAGCCTTTCCATGAACTGGTTCCCTTGCCCACTCTGGTCTACAACCTTAAAAGGATCTGATCCACTCTAGTTAGTTATCGTAAAGCCTGTGCAGTCCCTGTCTGTAGGCAGAGGCTGCTCATTCATTTCCTGGTCACCCAGACCCAAAATAATCACACAGAAACTGTATTATTACAACACTACTTGGCCTATTAGCTTATGCTTCTTATTGGATAGCTCTTATAACTTAAATTAACCTATTTCTATTAATCTGTGTATCACCCTGTGGTTGTGGCCTACAGGTAAGGATCTGTTTCACATCTGGCATCTCTCTCCTGTGGCAGCTACATGACTTCTCCCTGACTCTGCCTACTTTCTCCTCCTCTATCAGTTTGGAATTCCTGCCTTGCCCTATTATGTGTTGCAATAGGCCCAAAATAGATTCTTTATTAACCACTGGTATTCACAGCATACAGAGGGAAATCCCACACTTCCCCTTTTCTGTCTAAATAAAAGGAAGGTTTTAACTTTAACATAGTAAAATTACATATAAAAAAATAGTTATCAACAAAGAATTATAATTGGAATATTTATATATACTTTATCTTTTATCATAACTAAGGAAAACTATAATTGTAACTATCTGTTCTTCAACTCCATCAAAGACTCCAGAAGGATATATTACTACCTAAGTTAACAAAAAGTATATTGTAAACAACTTCCAAACTCTAGAATTGACAGAGACATTTTGCTGCTTGGGGCACCCTTCTTCAGCCTACAGGCCCTTAGTATCTGGCAGACTTTTCCATGAAGCAGGAAATTTCAAAGACAGTTCCACCTATATTGACAGTTTGTCAGTCACTTTCTTCTGTATCCTGCAGAATGTCTGGAAGACTCTTTCATGAAGCAGGAATCCTGAAAGACCATCTCACCTTTAGGCAAGTTCAGCAGTCATTTTTCTGTGGGTCCTGCATATCCAGTTCATACAGCAGAGTATGAAACTCTTAATTTCAGGCTCATGGGTTCATGCCCCACATTGGGTGCCAATTTGTTGGTAGAGGCTGCTCATCCCTTTCCTGGCCACCTAGACCTGAAATAATCAGAAACTATATTAATTAAAAAACTGCTTGGCCAATCACTAAGTGTATTGCTATTTAGGTCTTATATCTTAGATTAACCCATTTCTATTATTTTATATTTTACCATGAGGCTCATGGTTTACCAGTAAAGTTCCCAGGCATCTGTCTCCTTCAGCAGTGGCTACATGGTGTCTTCCTGACTCTACCTACTCTCTCCTCCTTTATCTGCTTGGAAATTCTGCCTTGCCCTATTCTGTGTTGCAATAGGCCCAAAACAGCTTCTTTATTAACCAATGGTATTCCCAGCATATAGAGAGGAATCCCACATCACCTGTCCTCTCCCCTTGAACTCACTTACCCCAATACAATCCATTTAGCTCTGATCCACCCTTCCAAGGTACACTCTGCATCCCACAGAAGCCCATCCTCTACTGAAAGACCACCCCACCCAGCATTCCTGGTGTTGCCCCTGGAGCTTCATACCACTAGTTCCCTCTCACATTTCCCTGCGGGACCTCTGGGTACTGACTATGGGTTCACTGGCTCCCAGAAGTTCTGCTTTTCCTGGCTCCCCACAGCCAAATTTACTTCTCTCTCTGCCTTCCTTCTGCTCTTTTTGCTCACTGCTCTATCCACAACCAGCTGCTTAGGCATTCAGGTTTCTGAGGGAAGCTTGTTATCCCTGCTATTATTCTTTTAAAAGTTCCTTAAAACCAGGCCTGGGCCAGATAGGTGGGGCACTACTGCCACCCTAGCACTTGGCGATCTTAGAATCAGGAATTCAGGGTCACCCTTAACTACCTAGAGAGTCCAAAACCAAACTGGGCTACTTGAGATCCTGTCTCAAAAACTGAAAACCAACCCCCAAACAACCCCCAGTAATGATGATAATAAAATCCAAGGCCCATGCTACTCTGTCTTCCTACAAAATTAGAGCCTCTTGTCTCAGGCAGGATGAAAGGAAAAGCTTGTAGAGGCACAGCTTTGGCAGCCCATCTCCACCGCATGGATCGGCCTGCCCACTGAAGACTGTAAACACCTGCCTTTGTAACTTACAGCTTTATTCCATGCCAGCCTTCAAAGTGGCGCTTTAAAAGGAACATGGTGCAAAGCAAATGGATTTGTTTGGGGAGCTCAGGACCCTGCAAAGTGGGCTCTCCTCCATGTTTGCAGACAAGCCAGGTGAGGTTGAGGTCCCTGCAGGCTCACGGAGGTACGTGGGTAGTGCTCAAATGTGCATTCTCTGGCTCTCCAGCGATGTGGAGCCTAAATCTCCTCAGAGCAGCCCTGCTAGGGTGTGTCCCTGGGTCGGATCCATCTCTCATGCTCAGAGCTCCGCTCTTGTTTCTGCAGCCAGCCCAGTGCTCGGTGATGGATAGGCTACATCTAAAGTTCACTCCTCTCATTTCACTAATGGATTTCCTCATGTATCACAAGCCATCTTCTGTTGGCTAATGTCTGGCTGAGCAGTCCATCTTCTGAATGTATGTCAGCCACATCATTCTTTCTTCTTGATGCTGCCCCAACACAGTGAAGCCAGCAGAGACATTACCTCCCTGTGTCTCCCATTGCAGCATACAAGAATGTCTTATCAATGAGCCTGAGGGCAGTGCTCTGCTGCCAGCTCTCAAAGTATGGTAGTTCCAGCTCCTTGTGTTCCCAGGGAGGTCTCCTGCCCTGAAGGACATGGACCAAGTTTCCCTGGAAAGATTTTTCTGGACTCTAGGATCACAGCAGACCCAGTAGCTCAACACTTGGCCACCCATGCAACCACATGATTTGCTCCAGAAGCTGATTAGTAAATAAAACAATGAGGAACACAATGACCTCCACAGGGACCATGGGCACAAAGGCCAGGTAGAGCTCCCATCTCATTCCCCACAGTCAGACACTCTTTACACAAGTTCATGGCAGCCCAACCCCTTGCACAGCCCCCAGTCGTGCTATTTTAACAGTGAAAGATGTGAGCACAGCTTAACCCTCTTGCCTGTTTTGATGTGTACAGAAGGCTTAGTAGCAGCAAAGAGAACAGACCTGCTACCGTGGACCCATCATGGAGATCTGGTCCAGAACACCATCGTTCTTTTAAATCATGAATTAGCATCAGTCTCTACTTGAAGCTCAGAAATGGGGTCACAGCAGCCCAAGGTCACACCTTCTACTGCTTGTGGCCCCTGCTCCACTTTCCTGCTCTTCTGGATTGCCCCTGGTCTCTAATTGTACTTGCTGCTCCTCATTCTGTTCCCTTATTCTGTTTTGCTCCCATCACACTGTCTCCAGAGCTCAGGAGAAAGGCTCATCTACTAACTCCTTCAGTTGCTTATCACTCTCTTGGTCTGTTGCTCTCTACACACAGAAGGGAGAACACATGAATCTCTCAAGGTGAGTTCTGAACTATGAGGAGGTGTTCAGATTTCCTAGTACCTACAAAGTCCACGGACAATCCCCCCACCCCGTGGGCAGACGGAGACTCCTGAGAGCTAATGGCACATGTTTCAGATGGATTCTTAGTCTGTGGGCAGAAGACCTCTGTCAGTATAAAGGCAGCCAGACAAAGAGGGACAGAATTCCTTCCTGGTCAGCTTCTAGTTCTATTTGGGTCATTCATACACCTATGCTGGGGAGGACAATTGGCAGGTGTACACAGATGTATCCACAGGCAGTATAGTTTTGACTAAACTCCTGGGTGCCACATGTCTGTCTCAGGTTGATGCATACAAGTAACCACCATAGACTGCCAACCTGATTACATCAAAGCAGGAGATTTGGGTTCCTCAGCAGCAGAAAATAACATGACTGGGTACCTGACATTCTGAAGCCACAGTGAAAGATACCAAAACCACTTGGTGTTGACTGAGGTTTTCTGTCCTGCCTAGTTCCCACAGTCATTAAGTCCCAAAGAAATCACACAGAAGTCTACATTAATCATAAACTGATTGACCCATTAGCTCAGGCTTCTTATTAACTCTTAGAACTTATATTAGCATTCACCCATTATTCTGGTATATGCTAGCTACATGGCTCAGTACTTTTTTCAGTGGGGCAGGTCACATCTTGCTTCTTCTGTGGCGGGCTCACAACTGCAGAGGAATGGGCTTCCTCCTTCCCAGAATTCTTCTGTTCTCATTGACCTGCCTCTACTTCCTGTCTGGTTGTCCCACCTATACTTCCTGCCTGGCTACTGGCCAATTAGCATTTATTCAAAACATAATTGATAGAATACAAACAATTGTCCACACCAACTTGGTAACTATGAGGTGACACTGCTCATTCTATGAGGAGATGCTGCAGCTCCCTGGGGATGACCATGAAGTCAGGCTAAGCCCAGGCTCCTTGTCCTCCACAGGCACCACGCTGATTCTTGTGTAGAGAAATAAATGTACTTTTGAAGTTGAAGGTGTCCTACACTTTCCGAAATAAAAATCTTACGTTTATGAAAAGAGAAAAGATTGACTTTTCAAAATCAAACCAAACCAGGACCATGGTTATGCCATTCATGAAGACATTAACTGCAATGTGGTGACAAGCACTGTGTCACAGAACTCTGCAGTGGCCAGAGGTGACTGCTCTTCCCCATGGGAAGTGGTGTTTAGAGAGGCTTCACTAAGTTGCAAGGGGCAGAGCGGAAGAGGCAGGGATGGGACTGGAAACCCTCTGAGAATCTGTTCTGATTCTTCACCATTTGCAAACACTACTTAGAAGACAATAAACCCATCAGTCACAAACAATTCTCATTAAACTGCATGTTGGAAATAGGCAAATTATGCTTTCCTTCTGCATCTCTTTTCATGAACTCAGCTTTTAGCTTTTGGGATACCCTAATTCCCAAAGTTCTTGACTTAAGGACCCCAATTCTCTGCACGATCAACATGCCCATCACACATCACCAGTTGGCTTTCCAAAGAGACACCGCCATAATCCCTGAGAAACTCGAACCTCCTTAGTTTTCAGGGCCCCTCTCTACCATCAAGGACCTTGGTGTTTTGACCCATACTCAGACTGACCATCCTGAGGGACAAGTCTGTAAAGAGGGAGTAAAGGATGGCTATTGGTGTCATTAGAAGGTAGAAATCCAAGCAGAAAGAACACAAACCAAGATCTTCCTTCAATAATCACCAAGCAAAGGACAAGATACATGCTTCAAACATGCTAGGGAGCCAGGTGTGATGTTTTAGGTCTGTAATTCCAATACATGGAAGGCTGAGGCAGATGGGTTGCCATGAGATGAACTTTATCCTGGGCTACATACCAAGTTCTAGGTCAGCCTGGGCTTCAGAGGAAGGCCCTATCTCAAAAAAGCAAAACAAAGCAAACAAAACCAGAATAAGTGAATTCAAATACGGCTCTTTGGAGATCTAAGCAGTAGCTAGAACTCATAGAAAAAACACTTCAAGTGGAACTAGATTGCTCCAGGTATCAGAAGAGATGGAGGTTGAAGGTTCGTATGCAGAGAACATGGGTCTGCAGGGAATGTCACAGTGCCCAGAGGCTCATAGACACTGTATCAGCCCAGGGCTAGTCAAGGCCCAGTTGCCCAATGCTAAGTTGGAGGCTGCAGAGGGAGGGCCTGCCCAGCGCAAGCTTGAACTCTTCACATGGATCTGGAGAAGTGAGGAGTCTTTCCCTATGTGCTTTCAGAGACCTCACGGGGCAACAGGGAGTCAGTCCTGAGGGAGAATTTACACTATAGGAGTTGGCAGATGTGAGAAGTTAGCTTTCCTGTCCATTCTCTCACCCAAACTGGTTGTTAGACTTACCGGGTACTCTCTTTTCCTAACAGAAAACAGTCAGGCCAATGGACCACACCACTGCACCTTTCTCTTGGTTCTTGGATTCTGAGCCTTTATGAAGGTCTTCCCTTCTTTGAAGACCAGAAGAAATGAGGTCATATATTTGTCCTCTCAATTTCCGGTTGGTCACTTACATCATTTGAAGAGAAAGATGTCTCAGCCCCAGGGTCACTGGATGACTTAAGTTAGGGACACAGACAACTCGGATCCTGCCAGTCACGTAGCAGCCTGCTAAGGAGAATGCTTGTGCTCAACCTTGTCTCTGTGCGAGTCTTGAAGGAGTTCCACATTCAGGGATGCTAAGTGGAAAAGAGGACCCCAGCTGCTGTCCTGGTGCTGTGAGGAAGCCAGCCAGGGCTACTCTGGTGTGGGGATGTCGCTTCTTACACTTTCAATGAATTCTTTGTTTCCAAAGACAGAATAGGAAATAGGAAGTGGGAGGGGCAAAATCAAGGGCTGGTTTGGGACAATTGTCTGTATTCTATCAATCATGATTTAAATAAATGCTGATTGGCCGTTAGCCAGGATGTATAGGTGGGTCAACCAGACAGGAAGTAGAGGTGGGGCTATTAGACCAGGAGAATTCTGGGAAGCAGGAAGCTCTCTCACCATTCCACACCAGACCACCGAAGAAGCAGGATGTGACCTGCCCCGCTGAGAAAGGTACTGAGCCATATGGCTAACATAGATAAGAGTAATGGGTTAATATAAGCTACAAGAGCTAATGGGAGGCCTGCACTAATGTGCCAATAAGTTTTATAACTTATGTAGACCTTCTGTGTGATTCTTTGGGACCTAATGGCTGTGGGACCTGGTGGGAGGACAGAAACCAACCAGGCCCTCATGTAACAAAGGGCTAGTGAGGATGCTTGGCCTGGGGAAAATCTTCACTTAACAGCTTATTCCCACGAGATCCACAGAGAATTGGCACCTAGGAAGCATTTTATTACCCTGTTCCTCCAGAAAATGCAAGTGGTGGTGGGGGGTGTCCCTTGCCAGACAAAATCTCTTGCTCTTCTGTAGAATTAAAAACTGAATATAGAAGGATCTAGGGCTTCTGGTTGCCTACAACTACAAACAAATGAAAAACTCAGGTTTGGAAATGGGGGTGACAGGATCTTCTCTCAGCATGGTCCTCCCACAGTTTCTTCAGTGCCTCTAGCTTTCCCCACCATGCTGGACAGCCCTGGGTCTTGACCTTGAAAGGTTACACATATCTGGCTTGACTTCAGATTCCTAGTCTCAAATCCTGAGCAAGATTCCTTCCTGTATCCCAATGGCCACACCGAACACCCCCATTCAGCTAGAAGAAGCCGATCTAGATCTGATGCCACCCTAATTCCACAATGACTGTTAGGGTTACCTCTTCAGAGGGTGGGACGATTAGAATCAGAGGTAGAAATTGACTAGGCAGTTTAGGACAAAAATACCTTGAAGAAAAGTAACTAGTTTCTCTCTTGACCTAAAAGCCCCCACTGTCCCGGGGCCTCTTGGCAGCTTCATCCCTGCCGGAGGTTAGAGAGATACCAGGAGTGTTTGGGGCTCTGATTCCTAAATGACTGTAGGGTTGCCCTTCAGAGGAAGCCAAGTCAGAGTAGCAGTGATGGCCGTTAAGAAACAACCCTTTGTGGTCAAGAAAGGAAACCCTCTAACCTGGTGAATGCCAAGGTTCCAGTTAGACGGAGTCAGTGATCTGGCCAAGAGACCACCCAAAGGAAGGTGGGCTCACCTTAAGTCTTGATGGAGACAGGCAGAACAACGTTTCCTTTAATGTTTTGATATTGTACTTTTCCTTCCCAGAGTTCCTGTCCACTAGTGTAGTTCTTTCAAATTGAGTAGTCACAGGGGTCAGCTGGATCTGCCTGCCTTTCTACATCCTGCCTAAGAGAACTGCAACCTTTCCTTTTAATTCTTTCTTTTTTTTTTGAATGCTGGCTGGGAGCTAAGTATGCTCTTCCTCTAAAGCCACCTTCCTGCCAGGTGGCTTGTCCACGATGTGTCTGACCTCCATGCTGACTTAAACAGAATGGCCTTTCCCCCTTCTTCCCTCCAGACAGCTACAGAGATCTACGGCTTATCTCCACTTTGCTGTTTTCTTTTAAATTTTAATAAAATCATCCTCATGCCTCGATTTCTTCTTCTGTAAAGGGGGGATAATAAGCAGCAGCCCACAGGACTATGTGAGCTCTGAGTGAGCTGGTGCCTCTAAGAATGACATGCAAGGGTTCCAGGGTTGACTGTGCCACTTCAGCACAGCCTGGTAAACTCAAGAGCTGGACAGACAGCACCTTTCCTGTGGAGCATAAATATGAACCTCATGGCCCATCTTGCAAATGCTGAGGATGAGCTCCTGGGTCCCAGTGGACAGAAATGTGCTCCTACTTATATGACCCCAGTTTCCTTCCTTAAGCCATCACTGAGGTTCAATTACAAGTTCATCCAGTCCTTAGAGGTTATGTGTACTTTCAAAGGCAAGCTTCTCCTCGGGAAGTTTCCTGGATGATATCCACTCCTTTTCTGCATCACTTTCCTCCATGGTGAATCAAAGTGTGTTTGCCACAAAGCATGTGAGGGAACAGCACAGACCCAACCTACATGGTCCAGCGGAGAGCAGAGTCAAGGTTCTGGGACATCAGCTATATGAGAGCTACCCCAATAGTCTCTGCATCCCACTGATGCCTCAGTTAGTACTCATTTGATAGTCTTCTATAAATCAATAACTTTGAATGTAAATGGATTTCCTAAATAGTAAAATGTGTGTCATCACCTTATATCAAAAGCCATTAGCACTTGGCAAGACTGAAAGACAATAAATAATGAAGACATATGTATGTTCTTGAGTGACTGAATTGTGTATGCACACATATATTATTTATCAGCCTTGGGTGTGTATATTGGTAATGACAATTAATATCAATGTTATATGATGTCACATCTTGTTTGTATTTAGCACGGGCTCTGTGCTGGGAAGAGGGGTAAGGAATGATGTGATGGGGGAGGAGGCAGACAAGGGAGAGGGGGAGAGGGAAGTCTGCATTTGTCCTGGTAGGCAAAGTCAGTCTGAGGAAGTAACACCTTGTAGGCAGTGCCATAAGACAGACAATGTCAGGATCTGGTGAGACACATGGACTAGGGGACCTGAGTAAGAGACCAATAGCTGCTCACAGATGTCCCTTAGAATGATGGCCGTTGAAAAACACACACAGGGTGCTCAGAGGACTGGCTTTAGGTCCGTTTCTTTCTACTATGAGTGCTAAATGTCTTGAGCCTCTTGGTTCTGTCCACTAGCAAACCATTGGTGCTACGGGAGTGGATTCACAGAACCTCAATAAGACCAACAAGAGGAGCAGTTCCACAGATGTGCTGTTGGGGACTTGACGGGGGATTCGAAGTCATGAGCCTGGCAGCATGGCACGCGATGCTGAAGAGAAGAACAGACCTTGGCTCCTCTGACGTTCTGGATATTGAGATGAGGCAGTCAAGTGTTGTGTGCTTTCCGGGGCGGGGGAGATGAAGTAGTTATCTTCGGTATTAGCTGGATATTCAGTTGATTCTTCATGTAGACTCAGTTCACAGTATGTTGTGGGAGGGTTTCAGATGACAGCCTCTCATGGAGGACCCAGCAGCAGCACCCAGAATGGATGGCTTTAGAGAGTCTGTAGCACCAGAGCCTGGGAGGAGAGCTGGCTTAGGGCTTGAATGCAGATTAAGTAAACAACCTGCAGAGAAAGGAAGTCTTCCACCCCTACCTTCTTGTTCTAAGTGAGGATTGATATAGTTTATCCTGTTGGCAGAAGAGTGGGTCACAAGTGGTCTTCTTTACTGCTGCTGGGATCATGAACAGAAATTCTGATATGGGAGGGCCAGGCTCCTGTACATGTTCTCTTAAGCACATGAAACTATGGTCCTGGATATGATAAAAGCTTACTCTTCCTGTTCTGTGAGATGGCCACTGGCCTCAGGAGTAGACATGTAGATCTCTGCAGGTAGACAATGGAAGCCTGGCATGCTTAAACTTGGGCCAAACAGACAGAAGCTGACACTTCTCAGGTTTGTGAGGAAGCAGAAATGCTATGATCCCAAGGACCTATGGACAGGGTGATGAAAGTTTCTACATTTACAGTAAAGCTATTATGTTGCCTTTCACTATCCAGAATGTTTAACGGGCTTAGAGAACTACTGGTGGCTTTCCATTATTTATAGTTATACTTGAGGTGATGTCAAGTCCTCAGAAATGAAGTAGTTGCATACCTGAGCCCAAGGCTGGTGTGTCTACCATGGGGACACCAGTAACCAAGTCTGTGGCCATTGTTCCTAAAAGCTTAGATGGTGTGTAATAGTAAGGGCTTTTTTTTTTATCAAGAACAATTATCCATCTAATCAGAATTAATTCATTAATTTATAAGTGCAAAAATAACTGAGTCCAGAACTCTCTGGAACCTATAACATGCAGGAACCTAAGTCATCATGTGAATTTTTCCATGGGCCCTGAGGGTAATCCCCACCCACCATCCACCATGAGCAAGGACTACGGATCTTCAGAGATCAGGCTGTTACAGGGAGGAAGGGGTCTTGCTTAACTAGGCTACTACTCGAGAGTGGATTCTCCTAATATGTGTATCCCATCAGGGGAGATGGAAAACTGATTCATGATCAGAATCTTGGAGTTTGTGCTCCAGACAGTGAAGCATTTTGTCTAGGGAACGTGATACATATCAATGTGTTTAAAAAGAAAATAATGAGTAATAATTAAGCACGGATATTTTTTAGGATGTCGTTTTCCAAATGATCAATGTGTTGAATACAAAGTAAGTATAATGTGAATAGAGAAAGACTTCTAGGAAGAGAGAGAAAGAGGTAAAGGAAGCAAGGGAAGGGAGAGAGGGAGTGAAAAAGGAAGAGAAGGAGGGAGGAAGGGAAGAATGGTAGAAGGAAGGAGGAAGGAAGAAAGGAAGGAAAGAAAGGGAGTGAGGAGGAGGGAGGCTAGAAGGAAGGGAGGAAAGGAGGGTAGAAGGAAAAAGGAAAAAAGAAAGGAGAAAGAAAGGGATGTGGGAGTGGGGGAGGAGGGGGAGAGAGAGAAGGAGGAAAGATGGGAGGGATGGAAGAAAGAAGAAAGAAAGGGAGGGAGTGAATAAGGGCATAAGGGGGGAGGAAGTAAGAAGGAAGAAAAGAAAAAGAAAGGAATGAAGGAAGGAGAGGATGTGGGAGGGAGAGAGGAAAGAAAAAGAAACGAAGGGAAGGTGAGAGAGAAATGTGGATGGGGAGGAAGGGAAGTAGGAAGGGAGAGAAACAGGGAAGAGTTTGGAAAGAGGAGGAGAGAGAGGGAGGCAGGGATGGATGGAGGAAAGAGCTCTGGGGCCTCCTACCCAATAGTATGAGGTCAGGCCCCGAGATCAGTGGTGTACAGTATGTATTGAGTCTGGGAATGGGTATCTGGTGGGCAAGGAGCCTCTTTCTCACCAGGGAGCAGGAATTTTCCTTGAGGGACTTGTCAGTTTCTGTTCTTCCTCTTGCTCCTGTGTGGGGGATACCAGATAAGTTTCCCCTCATTAGGAAACCCTGTGGGAACTATTGTTTCCCTCAGGTGAGAGCAGAGGCCTCAGAAAACGCTCAGGGACTACAGAATCTTAAATACTAAAATTAATAACTCTTTTGCTCTTGGAAAAGCAGAATCTAATTACCTTCTTGTCAGTTCAAGTAGCAGATGAGGAAGAGGAAATAGGAGGAGAAGCAGATGAAACCCAGCCATAGGTGCGTTTATTGAAAGCTCAATTTTCTGCCTCTTCCTGGTGGTCGTATTTCTTCCTTCTCCGGGGCATTTTCAGTTACTTCATTTATAATAAATAACCCTTAAGTATATCCTGCCTTTGCTCTCCAGACAGACTCAGAAATCACATGAAAGTACCACATGAGAAATTTTGTCTTAAGAAAGGGAATGATATTTCTTCCTCTAGAAGTATGACTCGGTACCAACGTGGTACTAGGCTCTATCACCTTGTCTGGATGTCATGGAAACCTGCGGGAGCTGGCGGGAGGCTTAGCTCCAGCTGCAGTCACCATCAGACACATCACCGATGGTAGAAGGATTTTAGAAAAAGAGAAGCCCCTCTCCATCAGGCCCCTCAGTACATTGGCTGCTCTGGGGACAGCTCCTTGTTACTCATCAACGTTCTGTAGACATGGTGGTCACTGGAAGCCAAGTTCACTTGGTTCACTTGGAGCAATTAAGCATGGGCTCTTGGATGATAGCTTAGCCACTGGGTGACATCCATGTGGGGCTGCCTTTCAGTTAGTTGCCTGTGTTCCAATGCCCAGACTGTCTTATAAATTTTGTGGGTTTAGATGGATAAGAAGATGTGATGGTTTATGGGGACTGTCAATTTGGCAGGGTCTAGTAATAGTGTAAAGTCAAATCTCTGGGCATGCTTGTGCAGGACTTTCTAGATTGGGTTAATTGAGGTGAAAAGCCCCATTTCAATGGCAGGAACAATGGAAACAGAAAAGGAGGAAGTTAGCTGAGGACCAGTGTTCATCGCTTGCTGCTTCCTGACAGTGGATATGTGACCTTAGCTTCTGCCACCATGGCTTCCCTGCTACGATGGCTGTGCCCTGCAACTGTGAGCCAGAGTAAACCCTTCCTTCCTTAAGTCTTCCTTCTGTCTGGTAGTTTGTCACAGCAACAAGACCAGGAACTGATACTTATGGAGAAATAGAAACAGAAAGAAACCACTGAGAAGGCTCCTAGCTGATCCCATTCCATCACTGAATGCTGGTAAAGCTGCAAAGGAAACTCAGGTCGTGTACGGAGTCTACGGTGTCTCCAGACTCCAGTGGAGATACAGGGAGGGGCATATGGCCCCACTTCGCTTCCTGACATGCCATGTTGACTGAAGAGTGGGTAAGGCCAATGCATCACCAGGACTCTTAGAGGCTGGGAGATACTGTCCTTCCTTTAGACGGGAGTGCCTGTGGTCTTTGCCTTTCTTGCCCTTGGAGGAGCCACACACTACGAGGACATCTTGACACTACAGCGTGCGCATGTGGCACCTGGAGTGAAGAGATTAAAGACAGAGACCCCATCACTGGGGCTGCGCAGGAGTGCAGGATGACAGAGGCTGATGTAGATTGGATAGTAGATGGCGGCCCCGGGTCTAAGTATTCTCATGTTTTAATTCAATTCATGCTGACAAGACCTCAGGGATGGAAAGCCATTCTTACTGTCATTTCACAGATGAGGAAACTGAGGCACAATGGAATGAGTAATGTCTTCAATGCCACAGTGTTGATTTCCTTTCTTTCTTTCTTTCTTTCTTTCTTTCTTTCTTTCTTTCTTTCTTTCTTTCTTTCTTTCTTTCTTTCTTTTTATTGCTTTGGCAAAATACCTGACAAAGGAAACATGAGAAAGGAAAAGGTTAATTTGGCTCACCGTCTATCATAGTGGGAGTGAGCTGGAGGTGAAGATGGCTATTGTTTCAGTGTGCTCAGTGATGGGGGCTTCGGAGGACACGTGAGAATGACTTAGGAGTCCCCTGCACAAAGGTGCCTTAGTAGTTGATCTCTGTACTCCAGTCCCTGTGGAGCCACTGGGTCCTCTACTGTCTCACCCACACCTCAGGATGGGCAGTTTGTCTACCTTCTAGGTACTGCCTCCTGGATACGGGTCTCCTGGCAACTGCTGTCCTGGGCAGATTCTCCTGGGTTATGCTGGCCTGGACAGGCCCTCCTGGGCACTGCAGTTCTGGGCAAGCTCTCCTTGGTACTGCCGTCCTGTGCACTGCCATCCTGGGTAGGTCCTCTGGGGCAGGCCTTCTGGGCACTAATGTTCTAGGAAAACCTTCCTTAAGCATAGTCTTCCTGGGTCTCACCCTCCTGGGTATTGGATATCCTGAGCTTCCAGGCAGACCGGGAATGTTCATCTCTGGAAATCAAGACTGCACAGTTCATCCCTCAAAATCCATCCACTGTAGACCTGGAGCTGCCAGCCCACCCTTCTCCACCCATCACCCTCCATCACCCTCCAAATGGTGTTGAGGACAGAAGGAAGGGAAACCTTGTAGCCAGGAGAAAGTGACTTAAAACTTGCAGTTCTTCAGAGGAAAAGTGACTCCTACATACATACATATAGAGGCGTCACCTCCTCAAGGCAAATATATATTTGAGAGTGATTATGAAACCAGAAGACTTACAGTCATCAAAGAAAATCACCCTGCAGAAAGTCGCATTTACAGGTTCATGAGAAAATAGAGGGTACTCTTATTCACTGGAAACTGGGCCTTTTAAGTCCAATGGCATCTAGGCCTTTGATGGTTCTGCCCCAGCTGCCCTCCACCGACCCTCCACAGGGGAGTGGGCTGCAGGGCTGGGTTTTGCTGAAGCACGCATACCTTCCCTTTCTCTGGCAACAGAGCTTATTCTACGCCATGCATGCTGTTCCCACTTGCTTTTGGTCTTGGCAATCTGGGGTTGGGGGCAGGATGGTAACACACTTGTCAGTAAAGACAATCCTTCAGAGCCACCCCATGTGGCATGTGGACCTGGGGCAAAGTGCCCACATTTGCCTGGGATCTACTCACTCAGCCACCACACTGTGCTCTGCAGTCCAATGTCCAGCATTCATGCTGTAAACACATACCAGGCCTTTCCTTTCCCACATTAGGGTGCCTAGGACATTTCTAAAATAGTTTTGAGTTTTACTAACTCCTTCTTCAGAGCTCTGCCTCTTGTATGGCTATGAGAAGTCAGGTTGATATTACAGTGCAAGACACGCAAATGCATGGCTTAGTGCTCCCCCGAGGCTTGGTAACACACGGGACAGGAGCCCATTACAGAACAGAGAACCTGAGAAAGCCATTTATGGTCAGGGTCATGGTCACTTCATAATTAGCTAGCCTCATTAATTCCTCAGTGCCACATGTGCAGACGGGGTAGACACAGTAGGCCTGACAAACAGAGAGTGTTCTATATGGCTCACACAATGCCTGAGGTTTTATTTTCCCAATTTATTCTAATTGTTTAAAACCATTAAAACTATACTATAAACTAAGCAAGAAGTAGCCTGTAGCATCCATTCTTCTAGGAACCAATCCAAAGCCTGCATCTCTTCATAGTCTGTGAGGTAAAGCAGGAACTTTGGAGAGTTCATGATGAAGTCATCTCTCACAGACCGAGTCAGGGACAATGTTGCTGAGCTGCCCAGGGCTCCGCAGAGAGAGATGGCTGTTTGTACCCAAACTTGCGTTTGGAAAGCTGCATAGGAAGTAATCCTGGGGGTCCTCCAGGATCAGTCTCCTTGTCCCCAATGAACACTGGTGATCCTCTTGACCCATACTGGATGACTGGTCAGTGGCAAGTGGTGGCCTTGTCCGCCTGTCCTTTCAAGAGGGGTTTGTAAGCCTCAGCTGGGAACAAAAGGCCCTACCAGTGAAATACCTAAAACCCAGATGACATATCTGATGCTTTGGCATTTGGCACAAAACAGAGGGCCTGCTGCTCAGCGACTCAAATTTATGATAAGATCAGCAGCTATTCCTGCTCATGCTTGCACAGAGAGTTAATCTTCTCATGCACCCATAAGCATGAAATTCTGCTCCCTATTCCCTCCTCCACAGCAGGCCTGACCCCAGCTCACCCCCAGGGAGTGGGCTGTGGACCCCTGTTACCCTTGTGTAGCAAGGCTAGCTCTTTCTCATCTCTGAGTAACAGGTTTTTGTCCCCACTCTATTCTCGAAATAAGAAAAATGATCTCAGCCCACCCTCCAGCAAGATGTGCTCCTGTCCCTTTGTGGCTATACAGCATGCCGCCTGCAATGTCAGCAACTCCTCCTACCCCTGAGCGTCCTACCCCGTGACCTTCTGTGGCACGCTGACATCCTGGGACTGACAAATTGTGCTCAGTCTGTGGCCGTTCCTGTGACCTTCAGTGAGCCTTGCTTCTAGAAGCAGCAAGGAGGCATTCAGAACACCCTGCTACTACAGGCAGGAAAGAGCGGGACCCCAGAGCCCATTACACGATCTGCACTTCCAAGGGAGCCCATTACCACGGCCCAGTTCAGCTCACCCATTCTTTTCCAATCTGGTTCAGACAAAACAAGAAATCTCTCAGCTCCTCAAAGCAGATTGTCTACACCAGTAAACTTGAAGTCCTGTCTTATGGGCAGCACATACTCAGATGAGGAGAGCCAGCTCTGCCTGTCTGAGTGGATTGCATTCGGTGATGGGCATCTCATAACACAGAATCCGCACAGCAGGAACACGTCGCTTGTTTCTTTGAACCACCCTTGGGTGTCTGCATTCCTGAGTTCATTTGGTTGCATTTTGTCTTAGCTCATTGTCATATGGCAACTGCCTTTCAGGACTCAGATCATGGCTATCAGGCACGGCACATTAAGTTTAGAAAGTATATGTGAAACTTGACCTTCAGAGTGAGTCCTCCAGTCTCCTGGTATAGCTTACCTTCTGATCCATAGCCATGAGGTTGGCCATGTTATCTGAATTGTTTTGGGGAGGGGTGGATTGATAATCCCCAACTCCTGGAGTTGTCTTGGTGTGACTGAATGGCCACTCCATGGGTTTAGATGAAGCATTGCTCCCTCACGGGAAAGGAAGGGGTGGGGTACTCATTGCCTGTTGGGATCCATTAAAACAGAGGGGAAAAAACACCATTGAAGCCCATCCCACGTTTGCGACTCAGGGAGGGTTTTAGAAAGTGTTTCAAACCATCAACTCCACAGCTGGTTTTTATGCAGCAATTGGTAATTAAAATGAGTACCTGTAATAGCCATGGGCAATGGAAATTTCGAGATAGTCATTAGAGTTGCCTCTTCCTTATTCATTTATTCAGGAGATTATTTTCACAGCAATGCTTCTGAGAGAAATTTTAAGATCATTTAAGAGAAATGAAGACAGAATCCAGGACACACACTGTTGAGTGTCGGAACTGTCACCTCTTGGAGTTGGGGCACTAGTAACAATCATCTGGCTGCCAAATCCAGCTCTGTGGACTCCTGAAACCCCTCAGAGATACATCTGAGGCCATCATGGGAAGAATGGCCACCTCTTCCTTACTGCCTGTCGTCTCTCCTCATTGCCCTCATTCACACCAGCCCTACTTCCAGGTGCCTGCTCTGTCTCCTGAGTTCCACGGAATATTTTCATTTAGATGCTCCTCTGTGGAGAATGCTTGTAAGCTACTGAGCATCATGCCCACGCCTGGGACTCAGCCCCATTTTCTTTCAGACAGGAAAGGACTAACGGAAACTTGACGACTTCCCCAGATTGACAGCAGACAGCAGCTAGCAGCTAGGAGCAGTGTCACAGCCTGGCAGCTCAAGCTAGGATCTTCTGTCTGTTTTTCAAGAGGCACATCTCTCCTGTGACCCATGAGATGTCTGTGTATTCAGACATCCAAAGCCAAACTGATACGAAGCGTCCCTTTCCTCATATAGCATGGTAAAACGCCCCACTCCAAAGCCTAATTGGTGGGTTGTGCTGAGGAACTGCAGTCCTCTGGGTGAGAAATGGCATCAGAGGACAATGCCGCAGACCCAGGCCTTCTGCTTGGAAAGAGTCTCTTCAGAGTAAACCACCCTTTCTTACCAGGAATGCCCTGCATCCCACCCCCGGCAGCCAGAGCCCCGTACCTTCAAGTTCTAAGCATCAGCCTCCATCTGCCTTTCTGCAAGTCTTAAATTGCTGCGCTCTAGGCGTGTAATACATTCTGCATGTTCTTTTCCCTATTGTCAGTTTATTTCATAGACTGAAATTATTGAACCTTCGGAGGGAAAAAGACTAAATTTAAAACCCACAACAGCAGCATCTTAGATCACGGAAAGACCATTTCAACACAGTGGATAGCCTGGTATCAGGATGGCTTTGATTCAATATCTGGGACTGTCAGGACACAACTCATGAACTCAGACTCTTTCTTTCTCCCGGGCCTGCTAGGGCTAAATGACTCCATTTCCCTTTACATAGACACTGCTTAGCAACAGAGCTAAGCAGCCAGGAGATTGGGAGGCTGAGATGAAAGGCAGGGCAGTTCTTTAAAAAAAAAAACCCTCTCTGCTCCAAGAATGCAGGGAACTGTTTAACCAGGGGAAGTAATAATGAGATCCACCTGAGAAGCAAATGAAGCCAGATACACATGGACAGACACACACACACACACACACACACGCACACACACACACACACACACATGCATACATGCACTCACGCGCGCATGCATGCGCATACACACACACAACTTTTAGTCTTCACTGACTCTCTTGCTTCCACCCTGAGCCCTTGGCTATTCTTCCATCTGAGACCTGGGAAAGGTCACAGCATGGCAAACCACAGGTGCTACAAAGCAGCTCCGTGTCATGATGCTGTCAGCCAAGACTTCCCTAACAAGAATACTATCTCTAAACTCTGCCCTAAAATGACAGGAGTGTCCTCCAAGGGTATAGAGTGTAACCAGATTGTCGAAATGAAGAGATTACAGTGCCCAGTCACTTCAGCCACCAGAGATTAAGTTCCATGTCAAACTGATCCATCAGAACCTGTGTGCAAATGCAACACTAACCCCCCTTGAGCTGGTAAATGGACTCAAGGGAATGGTCCTTGTCTCCCTCATTTCCTTGGACCACAGCTGTGGTGATTGGCTCACAGAGCCTTGTCTGATGCTGCACTTTGAGAGCATCTTCTGAACCAAGCTATTGATGCTGCCTGTGGAACACTTTACCACCAATAATCAAAAAAGTGGTTCTAGGATTTGGTTAAGTTATGAAATTTGTCCAAGTCCATAGGAAAGTAAATTGGGTAACATCCTACAAGTAAAAAAATGATCAATAGTTAATTTCAGAGCCATATTTAATCAATTTCAACTGAGCCCTGATTAAATATGCAATACTATTCAATGTTATCCAACTTTATGGTGAACTCAATTTATTTCCTATTTAAGTCTTCAGTGACCACATTTATTTTAATTATCTTTGCGTATACATTAATTAATTGTATTTTAATATTTATCCTTAATTTAAATTAAAACAAGGGAAGGCTCATCCCACTGCTGTTTGAGGTAGCAAATGACTTCTCTCAACTTTCCTCTGCAGCCTGCAATTTCCAGCGAACAGAATGAAATAACTTGAGTCATCAGTCTCAGTTTATTTTTAAAAAAAAAAAACACTTTAAATAGCAAGAAATGAAAAGTCATAGATACTGTTTCCCTGTTAATTTACATGTAAATGATGCTAACAGTTTATTGCTTATTGTTTAGGGAAAGAATGTCTCATAAAAAATCAAAGGAAGTTTCAATCACAGCCAAGACAAAAACTAATAACGATGCTTGAAAAAAAACTTTTTGTCATTCCTGGTAAAATCCTATTTACTCTTCGTAGAAGCTTCATCCAAGCACTGGTCCTCACTGGATGTGTGATGAAAACCTGCCCCTTTGCCCCTGATTGGGCCTGGACAAGGCTCTGGGAAGCATGACTGCAGGTCACTTAGCTGAGAAGGTGCAGGACAAACTTCCTGAGCATGTTTCTTATGGCTGTTGAGACCACTTGCTCTCCTATGGCCACAAGGGTCCCTTGGCCATGAGGCTTGTCTGGAGATGTGTAATTAGTCACCCTTTGCTGAAAAGGCATGGGAGGGGGCTCTGTGTACAGAAAGCCATGGTGCAGCCATGTGAAGTGCATGCTGCATTCTGGCTGTTCCTGCCAGACACGTGCAAGGCTTTAGAGAGGCCACAGCACAGGCACAGCCTCAGTGCTCCTCCATAAAAAAACTGAAGCATTTGTGCATGACAGAATAGTTTTTGGCCTTAACAAAGTGAACTCCCTGCATGCAGCGGGATGACAGTTGGGTGACAATTTGTACTACGTTATTTAAATCTGACAAGACTGCTCTTGAATGCTTTTACTACAAAAAAAAAAAGGCAACTGTGAGGGGTATGGAGACTAATGATTGTGGCTATGAGAGTTTAACAACATATGGACACTTGAAATTTATGTGGCTTTTGTTGTTGTTTTATTATTACTAGCTCACTGAAATACCAAAAGGAATAAAACATTCTCCAGCTTTCTTGACATGCCATGAAATTGGCCCAACAAAGCTGTGGATACCTTTAGCTAAGCACATCCTCAGAACCTGGCTCTATATTGCTGACTTATAGCAGTCACCCTGGGGCAGCTCAGAACAGCCCCTGGAAAGGCTGTCATGGAAACAGGGAGTGGGTACCATGGTTGGTCGAGTCTGCCTCTGTCAGCACAGTCTCTTATGGACAGAAGCCCTGCTCTACAGGAGAGATGCTCAGCTGCAGATAGGCCATGGACTCCCTGGCCAAGGCTCCACATTTCCCTTGGCCAGAACTCACAGAAGCCAGCTGATAAGAAATCAGTCACCATTGGCCCTGGCAATTCCGTAATGAAACTTTTAATCCTTATGGCTGACGTCAGTCACCTGATCACACAGGTGGCCAGCCCTAGGGTGCTAGCGGCTTTGGGTCACTTTGAAGACCCTGTTTGCCACAGTCATCACTGTGGAGCACTGAAGAGACCTATGTGACAGTTCTTTATAGCCAGAGTCATCTTCACAGCACCATCCCTTGGGCAGGGTTCCCATTTCCTAGCATGGGGAGCAAAGGGGTTGATGTATCTTGGGAGCGCCTAGATTCTAGGACCGAGAAAGAGTACCACCTCTCCCTGCTGGATCCGACTTGCTGTCCTGCACCGGCTATGATTCCAGCCCTCTGCTTCCCGGCACGATGTTTTCCGATGCTTTCACCCCTCACAAGGTATGTCACTCTGCAGACAGTTTCCTTGCAGGCTAAACTTATGACAGGCACATCATTCTTAATTGAGATAGTGCGGGTTTTTCTTTTTAATGAAACATTATGACAGTAGAAACTAAGATTCACTTTGCCACTAGCCTGCACCAAGTCAGGCGTCAACATTTCAGAGCAACTAATGTGCGAGTCCCAATATGGGGAGGAAGAAGACAGATGGGCTTAATTTAGAGTGTGCTGGCAGCAAGCACATAAACATATAAACCAATGTCTATAGATCAGATGCATCCCTCACGCTGCGGTAGAGATGTGAAGATGTGCCACACAACTCCTGGATGCTTCTGGTGCCTGTCGTTAGCTTCAGTTGGAGAGAGCCACAGTCAAAGAGAAAACTGCAATTCTGACTTCTGTTCCAGCCAAATACAGTTGGTTAAGGGTATCAAAAATGTTCTATAAAATGCTGTGATTCTGTCTGTGTTGGCTGTGCCCAAGCCAGCTAGCCTGCATTAGTGCAGGGAATGAGCTGGCAGTGCAGACATTACATGGAGCTGAGTATGTCACGGAGGAAGATGGGAAGGACATCATGAGGTTAATAGAGGTTAAGAAAGAGTTCAAAGTTTTGTCTGGCAGTGAAATTCAAACATGCCTTTATATTCCCTTTTCTCATGCTGTTTAAGAACACCAGGTCAATGTTTGTGACAGACCTGCATGTTCAACCTGAACTTAGCTTTGGAATCTGTCTACAGTTATTCCACAGGTCCCTATCCCCCATATGAAGATGAGAACATGGTCAGAACTCTGTCTGGCCACCTAGAGAGACACATAAGTAAGTTCCAAGGTCAGGACTCTTCTTAAAACCACAGGTAAAAGAAAGCTAGGATGTGACCAACTCAGCATGGACCTCAACAAGGAGCCATGAAAGGTCCTTGCCACTGTCTCAAGGTACCCAGAGGATGGCCAGTTCCCCACTCTGTCCCTTCTTCATCCTATTACACTGAGAGAGAGAGAGAGAGAGAGAGAGAGAGAGAGAGAGATTGTATGTAAATGTATGCGAGTAATTGTCTTGGGAGCAATTATATCTCTCTATTTGTCAGTTGAGTATGGGATGAATATATGTGGGTCTGAGTGTGTGGAGTAGATGAAGAGTAGACATGTGTGTGCCTGTTTATTTGCATGTAGGTTGCACAAGTCTATCTCCCACACCAAAGGAAAGCTACAGAGGTTAAATTGGTGACTTCCTTCCAGTCAGGCCTCACATGGGTTCACACATGGGTAACTGCTGGGGGCATTCATCACTGAGCTGATCATCCCACCTGCCAACAAAACTGCTTGCAGACCACTTTTATCACGCTTAGAATTTGGTTGAAAGTTTGTTAAGTAAGTGAACTTTTGACAATTGTCAATAAGGGCTAATGGTCAAAAACAGAACTCTTCATTTGGCTATAAACATACAGCGCCCTAACTAGAGAAGAGATACGCCGACTTCAAACACAGATCCGGTGGGGCATTCACAGACAGCCTGACTGCTATGGGGGGCAGGAACCTTCATTCTATTCATTATAATCACAAAAATGCTAATCCTTGCCTAGGTCAGAGATTTAAATGTGGAAGACAGAAAGAATAAGCTATTAGAAAATAACAGAAAGAAACCTTCAAATCTTTGAGGGGGGGAGACTTCTTTAGAAATGAAAGAAACAATAGGCATTAAGGAGTAGTTAAGAAATCACGCTCCACAGAAATAATTTCAATAAAAATATTCTTCCTAAAGGCGATTTATTAAGAAGGTTAACAGTCAAGATAAAGTATTTCTGACACATTCACAAAAAAATAGAGGCTCGTCCTTTGAATCTATAACCATTGCTTCCAATAAGAAAGGAAAAGAAAGCCAGTTGATTAAAAATATAAGCACAAGTCCTAGTTGGGTAATTCACAAAGCCAATTACCCAAACCGACATTGATTGTAGTCAGCTTCAGTAGTTGCTGGAAAAAAGCAATGCAGACACAAGCACTGTAAGTTGTTTCCTTCATTATGGCAAAATACCTGCAAAAGCACCATAAACAAGGGGTTATTCTGGCTCCTAGTCTGAGGACATGGCCGATCCTGGTGGGGGAAGGTATGGCATCAAGGGCGTGAGATGAACGGTTATAGCGTGCCTGCAGTCGGGAAGCAAAAGAGACAACTGCTGGTGCCCAGCTTTCTTTCTTCTTTGTTCAGTCTTGGACCCCAGCCAATGGGATGGTGCCATTCATATTCAGGGTGGGTAATTCTTTCTGAAAACATCTTCACAGGCACACCCAGGGGTGTGTCTTCTAGGTGATTATAAATCTAATCAATTAAATGATTGAAACCACCAACTACCACACATGACCCCAGAAAGCGGGTATGGGGTGATCTATGGTGAGAAGTCAGGCCAGAGGCATCAGTGGGGATGTGAGGTAGCTGCCAGGGTGAACTGGTACAGCCACTGTGCATAACAAAATAGTATTGTCAGTGATCTCTGATCAAGTCCACTCCGTGGTACCTAGAGAGTCTTCCAAGATGGCCACCTGAAAAACACACACACACACACACACACACACACACACACACACACCAGAGACTGAACAGGCTTGATCTAGAGACAACTCAAACTGGCATTCATAATAGTATGCTTGAATGAACTATGCTTATGCGCAGGCCAAGGAAGAAGGTACCATAAAGAGGAGACATCAGTGGCAACTATCAACTGTTGGGAGGCCCTGCTAGTCAGAAGCTGTAGTCTACCATGGCTTATGAGCTCTCTCCAAGTTCAGCACAATATGGAGGACTTCCTTCCCCCAGTAAGGGCTTCTTGCTTTCTACCTAACCTTATTTGGAGACTGTCTCTAAGTCCTGATGCCTGACTTATCTCAAGGATGACCTTTCACACAGTTCCTTGCAAACACTCTTCCCCTGTTGTCCACAAGGCAATTAGGTGACATGCTCTGGCTATTTTGATAGAGTTGTGCTGCTACTAATACAGCTATATGATAGGAGTGTGTCACTTAATGCAGTTAGGTGACTGCCAAGCTACCGTCCCCAGTCCTGTATATCCTCTATACTCTGGAATAAGGCTGAGCTGCCTCACTGAAGCTGCCTCCCAGAAGGCTATTTCTGCAGTGTTCACAGGCCGTACAAAGTTCTCAGTCACTGCTTCTGCCCCTTTGTCCTCATGGACTGGTGGCCAACAGATAGCAAGGAAATGGGGGATCTCACAATTGACCACTTCTGCTGAGTGAAGAACTAAGTACAAAAACAAACACTGTGCATGTTTTTTCTTCTTAAAAAAAGTTGTAGAGCCCCACATTCTGCATTCACCCAATGACCAGTGGAGAGCTACGGCCTCCTCTTATGTTTCTATGGATTTCTATCTATAGAATGTGTAGAGAAAAAAATCAGTACTACAAAGTCTGAGGCTACACAGTGCCTGGAGGGAACACACATATCCTACTTGACTTTAAGCACTGAACACCATTATCTATTGTTGCAGAACAAACTACCTCAAACTTAACTACACAAAGCAATAGCCACTTTGTATGCTTATGGAAAAGAATGGGGCTGGCTTGTATCCGTAAAAAGATAAATGTGGAAGTCACGAATCCATAGGGAAGGGAGAGGCCAATAGCAGGATCACTCTAAAGCCACCTGGGCTGAGATGGTGGGTGACTGTCTCCTGGAGCACCTACATATTGAAATGATAGATAATCAGAATAATATCTCATCCAATAATATAAAACTCAAAGTTATACAAAATCAGTCCACATGCCTCAGTTATTTTTGTTGTTGTAATACAATGTCATGACAATAAATAACTCGGGGACAGAAGGATTTATTTGGATTACATGTCTCAATTATAGTCCATCAAGTCAAGGCAGGAACCTAGAGATAGGAACTGAAGCAGAGATCAGGGAGAAATGATGCTTACTGGCTTTCTCCCCTTAGTATAACAGGCCCCCTGACCTTGGGAAAACTGACGCCATGTTAGAGACACCATTCTGACCTTAAAATACTGCATGTTGGCTCCAATACCTGCCAAAAAGGGAACAAAGACCCAATCCATCAAAGACCTAGTTCATAGTTGCAGGAGAGTCCCTAAATACACCAGCCTTCCCTTTTGACTTCTGCAGTTCTGCTTCTTGCCAACTGAAGTGTGACAAACAGGATGTGTATTTGTGCACAAACGACAAAGGGCTCTAAGGCTATGGCTGCATGAGTTGGGCAAGTTCTCCATGAATAAAGACTTTCTTTTCAGCTTTGAGAGTGCCCATCGTGTGGTCTCTGGTGGCCTTATCTAGCAACAGTGGCTTGCTCATTTTGCTTCTTTATACAATCCAGACCTACCTTCTCAGAATTGGCACCATCCATAATGGTTTAAAGTATTCTCATATCAATCATTAACCAAGAAAATACATCACAGACTTGCCTAAAGGCCAAACTGATGGAGGCATTTCCTCAATTGTTTTTTTCCTCTTCCCAGATGACCCTAACTTGTATCAACTTGATCAAAGCAGTACCATCTCACCATGTTAGTTTGGGCAGTGGTTTTACATGACAAGGATTTTAAGATCCAGGAATATTTTGTTTCATGGTCCAGGCATTACACATGTAATCTTGTTTTGAAAATTATTTATGCCATACACTTATGCCCCGTACACTCTTTCAAATTTCTGTAATATTTTCAGAAAGATCTTATAAAGTGAGCAGGTGTCATCTTGTTAGGGTATATCTTCTTCATCCAAACATAATACGACAATCCTGTCATTCTCATGCATCACAGATCATTAAGTAGGCAGTATGGTATTACTATGTATGCAATGAGAGTAGGGCTATAAACACTCCCTTACAGAAGAAGTTAGAAAAAGAACCAAAGGACCCTCACCCAGGATTCCAACCATGACTCCCATCCAGCTACCCAACTGCAGACAGCACAGAGGACAGAAGATTAACTGAGGGTAGGATTCAGTGATGCAACTTCCATGAGGTTGGTGCACCATGATAAACTTTTTGATGATGCAGCATTTGGGAGATCACCAATATTTATGTAAGTAACCTCTCACTTATGTAAGTAAGTATAATAAGTTAACTCATACCAAAATTACATCAAGACCAGATAAGCAATTTAAATAGACATATAACCTGTAAAGAAATATAAGCAGTCATCAAAAGTCCCCTAACAAAAAAGTCCAAGACCAGATGCCTTCAGTGTATAATTCTACCAGAATTTCAAAGAGGAGCTAACTCAAATACTACTCAAATTGTTTTCCATAATGTAAATAGAAGGAGCATTGCCAAACTCCTTTTATGAGGCTACAGTTAGCCTGATATCCAAACCACACCAAGATGCAACAAAGAAAAAGAACTGCTGACCAGTCTCACTCATGAACATTAATGCAAAAACACTCAGTAAAATGCTGGCAAACCTAATCCAAGAACACATCAGAAAAAAATTATCCACAATGACCATTAGGCTTAATCCCAGAGATGCAGGGTTGGCTCAACATATGGAAATCTGTCAATGTAATCTACCATATAAACAAACTGAAAGGAAAAAAAAGACACATGGTCATTTTATTAGATGCTGAAAAGGCCTTTAACAAAATACAACACTCCTTCATGATAAATGTCTTGGAAAGAGCAGGGATACAAGGACATACATAAACATAATCAAAGCAATTTGCAGCAAACTAACAGCCAACATCAAATTAAATGGAAAGAAACTCAACGTGATTCCACTAAAATCAGGAACAAGACAAGGCTGTTCACTCTCTACATATCTATTCAATATAGTACTTGAGGTTCTATCTAGAACAATAAGACAGCAAAGGGAGATAAAGGAGATACAAATTGGAAAGGAAGAAGTCAAACTACCGCTATTTGCAGATGATATGATGGCATACACAAGTGACCCCAAAAATTCTTCCCAGGAACTCCTATAGCTGATTAACACCTTTGGTAATGTGGTGGCATATAAGAAACTCCAAGAAATCAGTAGCCCTCCTATATACAAATGAAAATGGGAAGAGAAAGAAATCAGAGAAACATCACCCTTTACAATATCCAAAAATATAAAATATCTTAAGGTAATTCTAACCAAACAAGTGAAAGATCTGTATGACAAGAACTTTAAGTCACTGAAGGAAGAAATTGAAGAACATATCAGAAAATGGAAAGATCTCCCATGCTCTTGGATAGGTAGGATCAACATAATAAAAATGTCAATCCTACTAAAAGCAACCTACAGATTCAATGCAATCTCCATCAATACAATTCCTCACAAACCTTAAAAGAACAATCCTCAACTTCATATGGATAAACAAAAAACCCTGGATAGCTAAAACAATCCTGCACAATAAAAAAACTTCTGGAGGCATCATCCTCCCTAACTTCAAACTCTACTATAGAGCTAAAATAATAAAAATAGCTTGGTATTGTCATAAAAACAGACATATGGACAAATGAAATCAAATAGAAGACTCTGACATTAATTCACACACCAATGAACCCCTGATTTTTGACAAAGAAGTCAAAACGGAACAATGAGAAAACAAAGCATCTTCAGCAAATGGTGCTGGCACAACTGGATGTCAACATGTAGAAGAATGCAAATAGATCCACATCTATCACCATGCACAAAACTCAAGTCCAGGCGAATCAAAGACATCAACATAAATCCAGTTACATTCCATTGAACCTGATAGAAGAGAAAGTGGAAAGTAGCCTTGAACACATTGGAACAGGAGACAACTTCCTAAATATAACATCAGCAGTAGCACAGACACTGAGAGCAATAATCAATAAATGGGACCTCCTGAAATTGAACTTCTGCAAGGCAAAGGACACAGTAAATAAGACAAAAATGACAGCATACAGAATGGGGAAAAGATCTTCACCAACCCCATATCTGACAGAGGGCTGAGCTCCAAAATATATAAAGAACCCAAGAAACTAGACATCAAAATAAAGTAGAGAGCTAAACAGAGAATTCTCAACAGAAGACTCTCAAATGGCCAAAGACTTTTAAGGACTTGCTCAACATCCTTAGTAATCAGGGAAATGCAAGTCAAAATGTCTCTGAGATACCATCCTACACCAGTCATAATGGCTAAGATCAGAAATACTAAGGACAGCTTATGTTAGAGATGATGTAGAGTAAGGGGAACTCTCCGCCACTACTGGTGGGAGGACAAACTTGTACAGTCACTTTGGAAATCAGTATGGCAGTTTCTCAAAAAATTGAGAATGAATGTACCTCAGGATCCCATGATACTACTCTTGGGCATATATCCAAAGCATGTTCAATCATAACACGAGGACACTTGCTCAGCAATGCTCATAGCAGCGCTATTAGTAATAGCCAGAACTGGAAACAACCTAGATGCCTTTCAACTGGATAATGGATAATGAAAATGTGGTGCATTTACACAATAGAGTATTATTCAGCTTTAAAAAAAATAATGACATCAAGAAATTTGCAGGCAAATTGATGGAACTTGAAAAAAAAAAATCCCTGAGTGAGGTAACCCAGACTCAGAAAGACAACGTGGTATGTACTCACTCATAAATAGGTATCAGATATAAAGCAAAGAATAACCAGACTACAATCCACAGCTCCAGAAACATTAGGTAATAAAGAGTACCCTAAGAGGGATGCATGGACCATGCTGGAAAGGGGAATTAGGTGAGATCTCCTGGGTAATCTAGGGATGAGGGGGGAGGCAGTATAGGGGAGGGGAGGGAGGAAGAGAAGAGAAGGGAACAGGATGGTTGAGTTGGGGAAGGGATGGGGTTGAAGAGCAATGAAGGAGCTATCTTGGTAGAGGGAGCCATTATAGAGAGCTTAGGGAGAAACCTGGTGCTAGAGAAATTACCAGGAATCCACAAGGATGACCCCAGCTAAGACTCCTAGCAACAGTGGAAAGGGTGTCTGACCTGGCCTTCCCCTGTAATCAGATTGGTGAATACCCCAACTATCATCATAGAGCCTTTATACAGTAACTGATGGAACCAGACAGAAACCCACAACCAAGCACCAGGCCGAGCTCTGGGAATCCAGTCGAAGAGAGGGAGAAGAAATATATCAGCAAGAGAGGTTAAGATTATGCTGAGGAAATCTACAGAGACAGATGAACCAAGCTCATGGGAACTCATTAACTCTGCAATGACATCTGTGGAGCTTCCATGAAACTGAACTAGGTCCTCTGCTTATGGGAGACAGTTGTGTAGCTTGGTCTATCTGAGGGGCCCCTGGCAGTGGGACCACAATCTATCCTTGATGCATGAGCTAGCATTCTGTAGCCCATTCGCTTATGGTGGAATGCCATACTCAGCCTTAATGCCATAGTCAACTTAATCTCCCAGGCTTTGCTGACACCTCATGGGAGACTTTACCCTTTGGGAGGAGTGAATGGAGGTGGGTTGGGAGGAAAGGCGAGGGGGAGGCTGGAGGGAAAACTGTGGTTGGAATGTAAAATGAAATATATATATATATATGTGTGTATATACACACACACACACATATATAAATATATATGTATATATATCTTCATTCACCAGTATGGACCTGGGTTGAAACATTGCTTAGCTGGTCACTGGTGTCCTATCTTGAATGAGCAGATAATTTATTCACATCTCCCTAGGAAAGTCATAATTCTCTTATTCATCAAATCGTGTGCACACGATCCTAGATACTTCTGTATAAACCCATTAAATCATGATAGGAATCCTGCAAGATAGAAATCACAGACTGAGAAGGGTCTTGCTCAGGCTTTCTTAGTTTTTGGTAGAAGCTGGGTCCTGGCAGACACTGGGTTGAGATCTCCTTAGTTTGTTGGTTAGTCTTGATTTTCAACTCCATTGGATGGAAAAACTGCCTGGAAGCATAGGCAAAGTCTCTGAGTGTGTCTTTGAGAGCATTTCTAGAGAGGATTAACCATGGGATAGGGCAGGGGAGACATAACCTTAGTGTGGGCAGTACCATTCCACCAGTGGGGGTCGGCATGGGGGAATAAAGATGAAAAGGAGGAAGTGAGCTAGCTCAAGAATTCTCTCTGATTTCTGTCTACTGTTACACTTGTTTGTCTTACTATACCTTCATATCACGATTGACTGGAGTCTCTGAACCCATGAGCTATGAGAAAATAAATTTTTCCTGTCAGGTATTTCTTCATAGAAATAAACAAAATAATAACATCATGAGGCAGAAAGTTAGTACCAAAGAAGTGAAGTCATTGTGGCCATTGCTATGATTAGACCTGGCCATATGGTGTCAGAGGAACTCCAGGATGCTACCAGCAGAACTTAATGGGCAATCCTGGTGGACACAGAGACCAGAGGGCTCACAGGAGTGCAGACAAGAAAGGCTGTGCCTGTGAGGTTTTAGATGGAAATAAGGACCCCAGAGGGGATTGGATTCGGGGTCATTCCTGTTATAGTTCTGAAAGAAAATTTTGGCTACATAATTTTCATGCCCTGTGATTTTAAAAGAGGTCAAGTTTAAAGGTGGCAACTAATTTCGTAGAGGAAACTTCAAAGCAGCCCAGCACTCAGGCTGTGGAGTGGTCAGTGATGGGTGCTGTCAGTCAGGTTTACAGGGCTAATCGGAAGCAAAGAAACAGCACAAAGATTTGAAAAGGTTGCACTACGCTTAGAAAAGCCTATGCAGAGTTGAGGCTAAGGAAGGCATACTTTCTGAAGAAAATCAGTGCCATTAAAAAGAAGGCAAGACCTTAGCAACTGGGCCATGAAAATGATCACTTGAGAACTAGCCAAACCCCAACTCATTGCAGGCCCAGGGATATGAAAGAAACTCATTTGAGAGACTTTCTCTTCTAAGGATTTTTTAAAATATTTTTTTAATTTATTATGGATACAATATTCTGTCTATGTGTATGCCTGAAGGCCAGAAGAGGGCACCAGACCTCATTACAGATGGTTGTGAGCCACCATGTGGTTGCTTGGAATTGAACTCAGGACTTTTGGAAGAGCAGGCAATGCTCTTAACCTCTGAGCCATCCTCTTTTAAAAAGAGTGTTGCCACTGGGATGCCCTGATCACACTTAAGGGTCACTTAAGAAAAGGCTCAGCCTTCTAAACACTCAGAGGCCATTGTAGTTGTTGGCCAGGGAGGCCTGGGGACCACCTGAGCCAGTGGTAGACCTTGGCAGCATACCTATGATATTTTCACAGACATGCAGAGTAAAAGAATTACATGGTCAAGGAAGCCCTCACCCAGATTTCAGAGAAAGGCCCAGGAGGCCAGGCAAGGTCGGAAATCCCTGAATGAGCAATGTGTGAAACCACGATGGTCAAATTTAAGCTGCAGAGAAGGCCCCATAATGTTGGAGATGCCAGGGGCATGGAACAGTTGCTGAGAAAAACTGCATGCGGTTAGTGGAGTCAACCCAGGAGAGGCCATGTGCATTTGGGAATGCAAAGGCCCCAGGGGTGGGTCTTCTCAGGCCCTTTGTTCATTCTGTGTGACTAAGGTCCCAGAGGTGGAGCTGCGGGACTTAGGATTTGCCCTGCTTTATCTTGCTTTGGGACAATGTGTCCTTTTAAATCTTCCATTCTCTTTAGGAATGGGAATGTCGACTCTGTGGCATTACATATTGGGAGCACGTGATTTGTTTTCTGATTTTGATAAGATTTCAGTTAGGAATTTGATCTGAGTCTCCCAGGAGATTTGAGCTTGGATTTTTGGAGTGATAGACGAGCTATGAAGACCATGGGACTGGTGGAAATGAACTGAATGCATTTGCAATATGAGATCAAACCCTCTCTGTTGTAGTTTGTGTTAAACTGACAAGGAGTGGACTCTTGGTAGTTGGTATTGATTGTCAACCAGTTGGATTCAGAGTTACATAGGACATTAATAAAATGAACGTCCGGATATGTCTGCAATGGTTTTCCTAGAAAAAACTAAGGGATGACTATTTGATGCCCACTATTAAAAGGTGGAAAAAGAGATGTACATCTAGTACACACACACACACACACACACACAGAGAGAGAGAGAGAGAGAGAGAGAGAGAGAGAGAGAGAGAGTCTCTGATTCATGAACACTACAAAGCAATCAACCTCTGCAACTTTATACCACCATGATGTTCTAGAAGCTTCATTGTAATGCAAAATCTGTGGGGTGAGAGCTGAGCTAAAACTTCTAAAACTGTGAGTTAAAATAAATCTCTCCTTGAGTTATGTCAGGTGTCTTCGCATAGCAATGAAAAAAGTAACACTGTAACCATGATTTATTTTTATTGTTCTTATAATGAATGCTGTAGGCCACTGAATAAACAACCAACAGAAGCCAAATAAGCAAAATGTCAAATGCTTTTATAAAAAGTTCAATCATGTAAGCCATCAAAAAATATGCACTCAATGAGAAACAGTTCTTCTTTCTTATAAAATTGCTAATAATTATGAACATGATTCTATCTATATTTGGAAAGTTTAAGGAGAATTCATATGCCTTTTCATTGAGGGTGTCAGCTATTTGAAAAGATCTTTCAAACGTTTGACAAATTCATATTAAATATTTAAATGTAGTTAGCCTTTAACCTAGAAGCTCCAATTCTAGTGATCTTGCCGAAGAGTAATTGGGCAATTATGCAAGACACAGACTGCTCAATTATTCTTTACAAAGGATTACAGTAGGCAAAAGTAAAACCGGAGGGAAGAAGGAAGGAGTGAGGGAAGGAGAAAGGTAGGAAGAGGGAAGAAAGGAAGAAGAAGGAAGGAAGAAGGAAGGAAGTGAAGGAGGAAGGGAGAAAGAAGAGGTGATAGAGGAAGGGAAAGAGGGAGCAGAAAGTAAGAAAAGTTAAAAACCCTCCACAAGGTAGACCATGAAATGATTGTGTTTCACCCACTATGCGTTTACTGTACTAATCTTGCATGTTAACACAGTAAGGTGAACATTTATGTGTATACATGTAAATACAGCACACTAGTATGAACAGAATGAACCCATTTTGTAAACACGCATGAACAGAAGTACTTTGAATACTGAATGGACTGTTTCAAACTGTGGTTACAGATGTGTGCGAGGATTGCTAGCCTTATGTTTTTTATAATATTGATGCTCATTGTCTTGAACACACATTTACATATATGCATATTATCCATTAAAGAACTTTTGAAAGCACCACAGAAACCTATACAAAATTATGTGAAACACCAGAGCAGTCTCACAACTATATTCTCACTAGCATTACCCTACATTTGTGGGGTACACATGTAGGTAAAAAGTAGAAAAGAAATAGTAACTATGGTTAAAATAAAAATGCGATTTTAGACTATTGGTACAAGTTAATCTATACACAATTATTTGAACACAGAAATGTAAAAGTCAAATTCCCTACTATTTCCAAACCTAAACCATGTATTCATAGTTCCGTCACCATCACACAGACTGTCTTCCTAACAAGAATTTACCCTTGCAATTCACTCAGGCTCCACAATGAGTAAGGGGCACCCAATCATGGCTGGCTGGAGCCTACTACAACGGAGCAGTGAGGTGAGTTCAGCTCACAGTTCAGTGGTGCCTCTGCTTGGTCTGAGTGTGGTGTCCCCACTGTCATGTGCTGGAACACATGGTCCCCAGCCGATACTGTTTCTGGAGGTTGAGGGGTCTCTGGGACATGAGGCCATGCTGGAGGAAGTATTTAAGGATAGTGGATCCCAACGTTTACAACTTGGTCCCACATCCTCAGCCATCTCTGCTTCTTGGTTCTCCCAGACATCAGCAAGGAGCCCCATGTTCCTGCCACTGCCTCTGGGAGCTGGTCCCGTACTCGTGTCTTCCGCATCCCAATGGGCTGTACTTTCAAACTCTGAGAAAATATAGACCCTTCTACTTAGAAGCCACTTCTTGTCCGGCTGTCAGTCACAGCAAGAGAAAGGTAGCTAGCACATTTGCCCAAACAGGTTGGCCTGCTAGGGCGATCCTGTCTTTAGCTTGTCTTCACAAGTCTCCTGTGTCTGCTTCACATGCCATTCACACAGCCACATATGGCTACAAGGGCCTCTAGACTGGCCTGTCTGGCCTGTGAGGGCTTCTGCTCTGCCTAGAGTCCAGCTGAGCTCTCTGACCCGTTCCTCCTCCTGGCTGATATTGTCATCTCTACTCCCACTGCCCACTCTCCTCAAGCACCCGGTGCACACACCCCAGCGACCTCACATGCACAAACAATTTCATATCTCATGCCTGCACAAGCACACACTTGTATGTATGCACACATGCCTGCATATACTCATCATTGTAGTCATTCCCATACATATGCATACACAGCTGTATGAAAACAAATACAAACTTTCTTTGCATATACCAAGCACACACAAGTATGTACACACACTGGTTTCCATGCCTACATGCATACATGCATGTCTATGTTCACTCATACATGCTCCTATGTCCTTGCACATATACACAACACACATGCCTAGAGCCTCAAGCCTCTGGAGACCAAAGCTCCTTGTTCATCTTTTGTATGACCCTGCCAGATCTTGTCATCTCTGGTGCTTAGTTAATGATGGTCTTTCTAAACTAGAAGTGGCTTGGGGCCAGGTCTGTTTCATAAGTAGCTTTATTTCTCTCTCTCTTTTTTAATGTTTTCTTTATTATTTATTATGTATACAGTATTCTGCCTGCATGTACACCTGCAGGACAGAAGAGGGTGACAGATCTCATTACAGATGGTTGTGAGGCACCATGTGGTTGCTGGGAATTGAACTCAGGACCTTTGGAAGAGCAGTCAGTGATCTTAACCTCTGAGCCATCTCTCCAGCCCGAGTAGCTTTATTTCTGAGCTCAGCAAAGTGCCTGCTCCTTACGGGTCTCTCAGGAACTCTCACAGATAAACAGGTACTCGAGTTGTGGCTGGTACTCAGAAAGGTTCTAGTGTCACCTTGAACGCTAATCACATCATCCTGGGGATGCATAGAATACAGGGCACAACTACTGTCTGACTGGAAGAAGGAAGAGCTTCTAATAGCCTATGTGGGTCCTATATAAAGGAAGCACCAGGGACTTGTAACCCAGACAACTACACACTCTTACACTCACAAAGACCTGCATGAGGCCCAGTGCTCTGTTGTCACCCACTGGTGACTCTGAATCATTTTGAGTCAGGTTCTATTTGGCATGGACCCTTGTCATAGTTACTTTTTCTGTTGCTATGGAAAGAAATACACTGACCAAAGCAACTAGGGGGAGAAAGGCTCGACCGGGCTCACAGTTCTAAGAGGATACAGTCCATCATGGTGAAGAAGACATGGGAGCAGGAGGCTGGCTGGTCACATTGTCTTGCCAATCAGGAAGCAGACAAACAACAGGAAGTGGGAACAGGCTACTAAACCTCCTTTGATGATCTATTTCCTTTAGCAAGGCTCCACCTTCTAAACGTTCCACAACCTTCCCAAATAGTATCAGAAGCTAGAGAACCAAGTGTTCTAACCCGGGAGCCTATACGGGATGTTACACATTGGATCCAAGTGATGGGTAGGTTCTACCAGCCTGGTAGCCTAACAAGGTGTGTGTTGCTAACTCCCAGGGCCACAAAGCAGGGCTTTACAAACTATCTTCCATGTGTTGCTGGGGAAATGTCCTAGCAACTGACGTTTTCTTCTTTTCCCCGGGGCTCTAGCCAGGGCCTCCTAAGCGCTGAGCACAGGCTTTGCTGCTGAACCATTCCTCCAGTTCAAGTGGTCTTTAGTGAAGTTGAATCTGCTTAGGAATCCTCCTGGGCCACTGTTTGAACTCTCAGGAGGTACAGAAAGCTGGGCGGACTACAAAGACTGAAGCTACAGGTTTTACAGAGCACGGCTGCAGGGCCTCATCCTGTGACTCTTCCATAAGCCACACTGGAAGGGGACACATAGTTTGACTCCAGAGTATCCTGTGAGGGTTCCACAGACTGAGCTGGAAGGTGACATATAGTGTGACTTCAAGGCCCCACTCCGGAGATTTCTTCATGCTGTAGTGCCATGCAGTATGCAGTCCAATGAACAACACAGACAATGGACTTTCTGCAAAAGACATTCTCCCAAGGGACTTCCAACAGCCACCTGGATCTCCTAGTACCAGTAGAATAAGAGACATCTTAGCCAGAACTGTGCCTGGCAGGGAAGGGGATGTGCGTTTGTTGACAAACACCTAGCTGCTTGAGAAGATAATTTTCTTCATAATGAGTGAACCAACAAGAAAACCTACAAACATTTGATCCCCTGAACTGTCAGTTCTTGGAGAGAGAACTGTTGACCTCCCTTTG
Source organism: Ondatra zibethicus (assembly GCA_004026605.1). Classification (NCBI taxonomy): domain Eukaryota; kingdom Metazoa; phylum Chordata; class Mammalia; order Rodentia; family Cricetidae; genus Ondatra; species Ondatra zibethicus. The sequence continues at coordinate 79,989 of PVIU01003303.1, forward strand.
AGAACCTTAAGGGAATAAGCTGGGCATGGTTTTGGTTCTCTAGCCCTGATGACAGTGAGAGAGCACGTGCAATACTAGGAACCCAACATTTGAGTAGTGTTGCCTAAGACCCCGTTCTGAAGACTCCTCCTTGCTGGAATACTTGAGTCAGTAAGGATGATTCTGTCACTTATATTTGTACTAATTGTGATCCAGGGTGACTCTAGCCATGCAGGTAAACATGTGCACACAGACACACATACACATATACAGACTCATGAAAGGCTCATGTGCATATACACACATGCACATAAACAGAATATACATACATTACTACACACAGGTGTATGCCTGGGCACATGCATCCCATTGATCCATACAATGCATCCACACTGACAAATGTACTGGAGGCTCTAGAACACACACCTCACAAACTCACATCTCCTTATATGCATGCAAACAAGCACCTTCAAGTATACATCCATGTGACCATGCACATGTATATACATGCACAAGGGAACACATACACAGGCATATGTTCATATACATGCAGAAACACATATGCAGAGACCCACCCAGGCACATGCGTATACATACATCTGCCCTCATTGTGGATTCATAGTCTTTAAGCTTGATGGCTCATTGCTTCTTCCCCACTCTTGGGCATATTGACCTTGCTTCCTGCTTCACCTTCCCTTTAGAGCCAATTCGGAAAATCTCAAAGTGTCCATTGGGCAGTCATTATAACAGACATGCTCCATTGTTCCCCACTTTCAGAGGATGCTCTGGAGTTCTGGTTCATAGACTTTTAAACTGAGTGTTAAGACCCAAGACAAAGTTCGGGAAGCCTCACCACTCTCAGTAAAACCACAGCTGGTCTAAATGAATTGCCGAAGAACTTCACCACTCTCAGTAGAGCCACAGCTGGATGAACGAATGGCTGGGAAGCTTCACCACTCTCAGTAGAGCCACAGCTGGATGAATGAATGGTTGGGGAGCTTCACACCACTCTCAGTGGAGCCACAGATGGATGAATGGATGTCTGGGAAGTTTCACCACTCTCAGTAGAGCTGCAGCTGGATGAATGGATGGCTGGGGAGTTTCACCACTCTCAGTACAGCCACAGCTGCATGAATAATGGCTGGATCCTGAACAGACAAGGGAAGATGCAGATGAACACTCTTATGAAAGGTTCAGACAGTGTATGCCCAAAGGTCTCTGATGTCCCAAAACCAAGTACAGATCAGGGCACAGGGATGGAGCCGATGGCACAGCAGTATTCACATGCTGCCTCTTTATCAGCTTATTCTTTTCTCAAAGTGACACCCATGATGGTAAGTTGCTTTATGTACACAAAGAGCTTTAGGTACACAAAGGAACATGTAGTAGGACATTTCTGCTACTGTGTCTTGGGATGTAGTAAGGAAGACAGAATTTACCTTCTTCTCTGGCTATAGAGGGATAATTGCAATTGAGCCACATTTCTAGAATAAGTGGGTCAGCTATGCAAATTGCATTACTTAGGATCCTCTAGTGTGCCCTGCCACAGGTACTACTTCAGAGACTTTAGCTTGGCTGTCAATTTGGATGAGATTCTAATTAGTTCCTAGTATCGTTGGGGTTCAATTATCTTCTAGTTACTAAATACCAATTTACTTAATATCTTCTAAACTGCTTCTTCAGATAATGGAAGGAATACAACCTGACTGAGATGACCCAGTAGAACTGAACCATCAACCCCATCACTTCTATTCATGGGCCGGATCTGCAGAGGCATGCCGGCAATGGCTCAATGCAATCAGACGCTCAGACCAACAGTGAAAAGCAGCTGATGCTCTGAACTCCTGGGAAGTGGTGCTTTTCCAGGGAATAATTAAAACTAGGAGATAAGGACTTCAGTTTTAAACTGTAATAAAGGAAGAGACTGGAAGTCGCTGCCCCATCACAACAGCAAGAACAAGCAAAACAAACGGGAAAACCTTAACTTTTCTCAGACTTTTCTTGGTACAGAGCTACAGGCTCAGCTGATGCCCAAGATCCCGGGAGTCACAGTTAGGACCATAATATCAGGAGCAGAGAATTCTTATGCCACATCCTAGTCAGGTGACGCACATGGTAAAAATAGAAAGGTCAAATGGCTACAGTGGTGAAGGACTCCAATGAGGTCCTGTTGGCAAGAGGTAAGAGAAAGCCCTTCTGCTCTGCCAGGTAGGAAAGGGTGACCAAAAGAAAATAAGCCCACATGTTCTCCATGGAAAAGAATTGCTGTTTTCCAGGAGAAAAGACCTTCGCTAGAGTCTAACTTCACTTGTTGGGAAGGTAGCTACCCTTTCCCAGCCCCCAAGTCTCACGTAGGGGTGAGAAGCAAAAATAAAATCTTCGTCCAGTAGAACTGAATCATCAGCCCCAGTCACTTGGTTATACCAGCCCGATCTGCAGATGCATCCAGATAATGACTGAATTCAGACAGAAGCTCGACCCAACTGTGTTGGTGAGCCCAGAGGCACAGGCCCAGTGAAGACTCAGTTTTGATTGTAAGACTCTGGAATGCTTCCCCTTCAAAATCAACAGAGCTCCAGTAAAACAGTGATTACACTCAGAGGCAAAAGGCACAGGCTCCATTTAAGAAGGAATTTCTAGAGAAACCGAAAGGGAGGGGGGAAAAAGCCCTTAGAAAATAGCTATGCATGAATGAGATACTGGTACACAGTTTCAATCAGTGTGTTCGCGGGGCATGGTTTGCATAAATGATCAAAAGATGGAGATTCTCAGGCTGATTCAAAAGGAAGACTCAATGAAGCACTGTCTGCAAGAAACCAACTTTAGCCTAGATACATAGACAGGTCAGATGTAATGAGATGTAGGAAACTAAACTATACCTTGTTGTGTTAATTGTCTGATAGCTGAGACAAACTACCTGCCAGAACAACTCACGGTGGCAAGGATTGATCTTGACCCATGGTGGAGAAGGTTTGCCAGCTAAAGCAAGTCAATCCATGGTAGCAGGAGCATATAGCTTACTCACATTATGCCAAAGCAGAAAGTAGAGAGCAGGGTAAAGCAGGGGCATCACCTTCAAGGCCTTCTCCCAATGACTCACTTCTACTAGCTAGCCCAAATTCTCAGCAGTTCCACAGATCCCTATACAGCATCACCAGTTGGGGACTAAGTACTCTAACATATGAGCTTGTGGGGGTCAGTTCACAACCAAGTCATAACATTTGATAATTCATACAAAAAGAAAGATGGGGTTGGAGGTGGTTCCCATAGGGCTTTTTTCTAACGTGCACAAGGCTCCAAGCCCGTCTTCTTCTCTGCAATATGAATCAGAGCACTGCATTTGCCTCAGATGTGGTGATTTATTTTTATCTAAAAATGGAAACGGCATAGAATAAAGGGGTTGATTCAAGGAATAGAGGTTTTTGACATGCTTGTATTTGCCAGACCATCAGGACATGTGACACAAAAACCAAGAGACTGACTTCACAGAATGTATAACTCCATCTAGTGAAAATTTGGAGATACTCATCTTTTTCTGGAAGTACTAGATCAGTCAGTGGGTACATTGGCATATGGTTAATATGCCATCAGCAATTGATTTGCTTGGTTTAGTTGACATTATTGAATATGTCGACCATTCAAAATGGCATAATTTGGGATGTGTGTGGAATCTTCATCGTTTGCAACATATCCTGAATCACAAAACCAACCACCAGTTTAAGACAACAGAAGACATAAAAGGTCTGTTTTTAGGTCACAGTAGGATTAAGTTAGAAATTAGTAATAGAAAGATTTTTAAATGACAAAATATTTTCATAGTAAATAATATTATTCTAAATGATACTGGATCAAATAAATTGCTTTCAGAAGTCTGTGAAATATGTTGAACTAAATTAAAGTTGAAATATAATTTTTAAAATTGCAGGGTGCATTGAAATCCATGCCTGGAGGGAAATAAACATCATGAAGTGAACCCTGGAAGGGAATAAACTCTGTAGTCATGGTGCTACGCTTTTGCCTGAGGATGTGGGAAGACAGGAAAGCAAGCGTGATGCAGGAAGAAGGAAAGAAGCAATCAGTTAGAACAGAAATCAATGACGTCAGGAATTCGACGGGGAAAATCAAGTGCTGGCTGTTTGAACACATCCAAGAAATTCTAAACCCTTAGCCCATCTCCCAAGAAAAAAAGAGAGAAGACACAAACTGGAAGCTTCGGGCCCAAAAGAGATGTCACTACAGAGCCCATGGTGTTAGAAGGTTAAGAAGGAAGACGACACATGGTTCTCTGTCTCCTTTGTGATTACATAGGTGAAACTGACAAATCCCTTGACAGACACCACAAAGATTAAGAGAGAACTTGATTATCCTAATAGATCAAAATCATTTAAGGATGCTGAATTGATGACCAGCAGCTTTATAAATAGAAAGCACTAGGCCCAGATGGTTTCATGGGTAAATTCTACCAGAGCTCAAAGGGTTAAATCAACTCTTCACACTAAGCAGAGAGGGACAGAGACCTTCCAACTTCCCCTGTAAAGACAATTTTATTCTATTGACTCAAGCCAAAAGAATGTGTTTCAAGAAATAAAAATTACGGTAAAATATCTTTCATAAGTAAAACTGCAAAATTTATCCACAAAATAATTGCAAGTAAAAGTCAACAATGAATAAAAAGAACTATATGCCTTGGTCAAGTGAGATTTGTTCCAAGCAGGAAGCTTGTTCACTGTTTGAAAGTTAATGGATGTGATAAAGTCGTGAGCCTGGCTAAAGAAGAAAGAGCACATGATCATGTTAATTAATACAACAGAGGCATCTATCAGAATCCCACAGCTGGCGAGGACAACAAGAGAAACCTCATTCAGATTAAAGATAGGCTTAGTGACTGACAACTGCAAAATGTTAGCTGTTTCTCATTTTGGAGTGAGGTATTAGAGCCTGGAAACACAACTAGGCTGTCTGTCTCCTCTCCTACTGAGCATCACACTTGAAATTCTAACTAGTACAAGGCAGAAAATTAAAAGTACACAATTGGGAAGGAAAAAATAGAATTGCCTTTGTGTAGAAGTGACATGATGCAACTGCCTATATAAAAGTACGAACAAATGGACAACTCAATTCTTAAAATTAGTGAGCAAGTATAGCAAACACATAATACCCAAAGTTAATCTACAAAATCCATTTCTTTTCACCGTACTATCAATGAAATTAAAAACACAAAGTCATGCATGGAAGAAAATTTCCTATCTCTAAAAATGATATATTTGGCATAAATCTAACATAATAGACACAGGTTTCCTGTATAAAAAAGCCATAAAACTTTGATGTAGGAAGACAAAGGGGATTAAAGAAATGCCAGTTTCCAACTTGATCTGCAAATTTAGTGCAATGCTAAAATGATTCCAGCAAGTTACTTTGTGCTTACGGACAAAGTAATTCTCGAGTTTATGGGGAAAAAAAATCAGTAACAACACGTGTGATTGTGACACAGAGAGCAACATCCAGAGCAGCACAATCATCCAACCTCAAGACGAGTTACAAGCTCACAGCAGCGAAGACAGCACAGAGCTAAAGGAAGGGCAGGTACGTGTGTCTAGGGAATGCTCTAGAAAACTGACCTAGTATGCTTTTGTTGGTAAGCACCATAACCGAAAGCCACGTGGAGAGGACAGGTTTTATTTTAACTTACACTCCCAGGTCACAGTTCATCATTGGAGGAAGTCAAGTCAGTAACTCAAGCAGGGACGTAGGTAATAACCATGAGAATGCTGCATACTGACTTAAGTAAGTTTCCCTCTTCCCTTGGTGTGTCAAGTTGATGATCAAGAATAGCCATCACAATAGCCCAGAACACAATAGAGATTCATACAACCATCTTTGACAAAGGAACAAGGCCCACTTGATAGAAGAATGAATGGTTCATTAAGCAAATAGTGGGAAGACGTTGGACATTCATATGCAAACTGGAAATGAATCTACACAGATCTCAGAGCTTTCACAAAAACAACAACAACAATATACTTAAATACGGAAGGCATAAATATAAAAATTTCAGAAGGAAATACTGGATTAATTTTTTGTGACCTGGGTTTGTTTATGAGTATTTAGACCTAACACTGAAAATGTAATGCACTAAAATCTCATAGATCAATTTGTTAAAGTTAAAAAGATAGCCCTCTTTTTGTCTAAAAAGCATATGTTAAGTTAATGAGTACTCAGAAGGAGGTGGAAATATTTGAAAAACTATACGATAAATGGCTTTTAATATAATATAGAGAAGAGTCTTATAAAGTGAAGAGTACAAGGGCATATGCCCAGTCGCCAAAAAAAACCAAAAAACAAAAACAAACAAACAAACAAACACATAACAGACCAAAGATCTGAACAGACACATACTAAAGTTGAAACACACATGAACGTGTGTAACATCTTCAGGTCTATGCTATGAAAGTGAAAATTAAGCAGTGAGATATTGGAGATGAGGAGGAGGTGGCTCAGTGGATACCTGCACATACACGCAAACCAAGCACACACCAGGGAAAGACCAGTATGATGCACTGGCCCTTCTGATGCGGCTCTTACTCACCCAGCACCTAGCAGATGAGAACAGAGTACGGGTGGGAACGTCGGACAGCAGCGGAGCACAGCCGCTCCGGAAGATCCTTTGGCGGCTTCTGTGAAGCTTATTATCTTACCAATTAATTCAGAAATTGTGCTGTTAACATTTACCAAACTGATTTGGAAAATTCATAGCCACACAAAAGTCAACAGGGGGGATGTTTGTAACAAATTTATTCATTACCATCAAAAATCGAAAGTGATCAAGATGCCCTTTACTGGGTGAAGACACAAACTGCAGCACATCCATTAAATGGAATATTATTCAATGCTAAAAAGAAACCAGGTATTGAGTTTGAGAAGACAGACCTAGTGTTTATTTTTCAGTGACAAAAAGTTTCTCCAAGAGACGGTGTTCTGCAATTCCAATTATGAGTGATTTTGGGAAAAAGGAAGCTGTCACTGTAGTGAGGAAACAAGATGAGGGGCACTGAGCTGCAACGCTGTGACAGTGCTTTCGTGTGTCCAGACCCACAGAATGTAACATAAGCAGAGATTCTTCCCGCTCCCCCTTCCCAGGGGAGGAGGATATTTGTAATTTTCAAGTTTGGCTGCACACATACCATACCCCACGTGTGGAGGTCAGAGGGCAATCTCTCACCTTCCACCCTGCTTGAGACAGTCTCTTTGTCTTTTGTGGCTCCGTGCTCCAGACTAGGTGACCTGTGACCTCCAGAGAGTTTATTGTCCCCACCTTCCATTTCCCTGAAGGGGTGCTGAGATTGCAGCTACACACTCCTGCTCCTAGCTCTCTGTGGGTTCCGGAGTTCCTCAGGCTTGCATGGTGGCTTCAGGGGTGTGACCTCTTCCCCTCTCTGACAGGAAGAACTGCTTTGGAGCTGCAGAGACTCCTGCTTCGGTGCTCAGGCTAAATGTGAAGGTCATGGCAGAAGGTGACTAATTCCACACAATCCACAGAATGGTAATTAGCTGATAACAAAGACAAGGCTCTCTAATCCTTCAACACGGAATGACTCCACGTTCACCGCCTTCAAAGATTTGAAGAACAGCAAGCAATCCTTTAAAAAGGACAGAGGTGGTCCCTTGCAGCTGAGCCCCTCCCAGCAAGCTGAGCAGAGGAGGGTTAATTAGCACCCCTCTGTCACCCTCTCATCCGATGCTGCACAGGCAAGAACTGACGGACTGCACTGAAGGGTCAGGCTTTCCCAGATACAGGACCACACTGGGGACATAATTCTGCAGCCGAGGGGCTCTTGGCAATGTGGTAAAGGCCCAATGAATTTATTCAACTAGATGGAAACAGTTTTGGAGGCAAGACCTCAACAGCCAAGTTTGGTTTTTATTTAACAGCCAAGTGTGTTTACTTTGGTGTTTTGTTAAAACGTTTTGTTTTCCTTCTTTCTTCTCCCTCAGAATGTTGTTTTTTACAATGGTAAAGTCTTGTCATTTGCTTTGGAGCATCTCTGTCCCACCCTGCCTGTTGGGGTAGCGGCCTCACCCAGAAACCCATGAATGCCTTGACCAGCTCAGATGGCAAGCATAGCTCTCTTGTCACTTGGGTTTGGCGCCCAGAACAATAGCTCTTCTCTGCAGATGGAAGCGTGCCGGTTCACCCACAGGAGGTCTACTTTTCTAAAGGCTGCAACAGCTCTACAAAAGGCTTGAATTTGCTCAGCAAGAAACCACACAGTCCTGCAAGGCTCAAGATTCAGTCTCTGCTTCCCTGTCAATTCTCCATGGAGCAGCACACAGCTTTCCTCCTTGTCTGTGAATGGCGCCGAAGGTCTCCCAGCATCCTGAAATTGAACTAGGCTGAGAGCGGCAGCGTCTGGACCAATGCCACCAGAACAGATTGCCCTAGCCCAGTTGTGACTCAGGATATCTGCCCGGCAGAGGCAGACCTTGCACACTGGGTTGCTGGTTTGAGACAAGTTGGCCGTGGGTCAGTGGACTACAATGGCCTCCTCCCTTGCACACCTGAGAATGGAAATCAGCCGAGTCACACCAGGCGCAGAGAGAACAAATAATACAGTCAAGTTGGCTAAAGGACTCTGTAGCCCTGTCATTTTCCTTTAAGAAAAATAAATGCATGTTTAGGTAGGGCTTATCTCTTCTGTTGCCCTGGGAGTAGCCAGAATGGGAGGACAGGGAAATGGAACAGCAACTATGTGTCTGCTGTAGGTGACTAACGGTCCTGGGAACAGCCCATTGCCAAGGTCCCATAGCTCCTCACTTGCCTGCCTGCCCTGGAGTCTCTGCCACTACCTCCCTCTCAGACTTCCCCTCTGGATTTAATCTGGACCCTGCTCTTCTCTCCTCTCCCACCTTTAGGAGGACCCATCCTCCTTCTGGCACATGTCACTCTCCCTTTGTTTGAGGTCACCCAGAGAGGCATTATGTGGCAGTCTTCTACTTGTGAAAGTCTCAGGGCATTTTCTGCAGGGCTCCTTGGAAGAAGCGCTAAGCAGGATGCCCATTGGTCATACAGAGGTTTGGCTCATGGTTCCCCTTGAAAACCCACCTCCTCAGATGCTCAAGACCTTCCTATTTAAAATGACAGCATTGTGTGGCTCCAAACCATGAGGTTTGGACTTTTGTCCTTTCAACTGTCTAAATACTCACTGCATAAAACTGTGCAGCCCGCGATTATACCAGATTGCCTAGAGAGTAATGAGGCAAAGGGAGTCGATTCTAGTCCAACACTGAATCTTTGGTGAGGTAGAACTGTAGAACAGGAAAACGGCATGAGGCCAACCAGGTTCAAGTAGCCAGAGCTGCAGACTTCCTGCCTGTGTAGGAGTGGTCCGCAATGAAGTGTCCCCGAATGCATTTCTGCAGGATCCTATGTTCCTTGGTAGGTGACTGCATTGTCTCTTCCTGTGGAATTATCCATACACAACCCAGAGGAACAGCATCAATGTCCCAGTAGAACCATAATTAGACAATGGGTGGTGGGCCAGATTTTTGTAGGTATTTTTATCCCTAAGGGCAGAGGATACTTTGGCTTTTATACCAAGGGCGGGGGAGTCCAGCCACTCATCTGTCACCTTCCCTGCAAAAGACTCTCTTTTCCAGTCCTTAATGCACAGGCTCCTCCCTCCATCTGTCAGTTCTTTCAGTTGATGCCCATCCCTTCCCACGCCAATGTCCACTCCAGAATGCAGAGGGGCAGGTTCCTTGGAGGCTCTACCCAAGCACATCTGTGGATATGGATGGACACACAAGTCTCTTACCAAGAAGCCACGGAACCAAGGAGCACAGATCCTTCCAAGCTGGAGGAGAAGTACAGCTCTGTGCTATGGCCAGTCTTGAAGCATAAAATCTGTGAGCATTGCACTGTCTAGTGGGCAAAGTGGTAGCCCCGAAAGAGTGATCGCAGCACTGTATTCCCAAACCATGTATATTACCTGACTTCCCAAAGGACCTCTGGTGATGGAATTAGGCGAAGTCACTTACAACGAGAAGAGAGAAAGCCACACAGGAAGATCCACATGCGGACTGAGGCAGAGACTAGAGTGATGGTCTAGCCAAGGAGGCCCCAGAAACTGGACAAGGCCTGGAGAGGCCCTCCTGAGGGTCTCTAGCTCTGCCTACTTACTTCATACTCTTGCCTTCAGAGCCATAAGAGAGGATATTTATGATGTTGTCACTCCACCCCCTCTGTGTGTGGCTACAATTATTACCCAGGAGAGATAGAGAGGTTTTAGTCAGTAGTCTTCTGATGACCTTTTCCCAATCTGTACTGGTACATCCATGTCACAAGGCCCTGTGTCTGGACCCTGGGGAGACACCCCATTGCCACAGAGAGCACTTTCTGTGCATGTGGATTCATGCTCATCTCTGTGCACAGTTCCTGAGAACCATAGTCCTCTATGGAGAAGGAATTCCCGTGAAATGAGGTTTATCCCACCAGCTTGGAGGTGCTCTGTGTCTTTATTCTAGCTTTGCATTTTCCCAGTGCTCATCCATTACCTATGTAAATCAGTTTGCATCTCTTTGGCATGTTTTCTTTCCTGTAAAATGTGTGTAAATCTGCCTGTGTGGGAGGCTGGAGGCAGAGCCACACTGGAAGAATGTTAGCTACGTGCTTGAAATTCACCTTCGAGTTCTAGAATCCACAAAGAGCAGAGTGACTCCCAACAGAGGGGCTTGGGAGAAAACTGAAGCGTCCCTGTCAATCTGCAGCTTGTCAGTAAATGGTGCAAAGCTATTTCTGAGATGAAGGATGGCCGTAACTCAGAGCGCTGACACCCATAAATACTGCTGAAATTGCTTTTCTCAATCATGTACTTCCAAATAGGCATGAAGAGACTCAATTTCAACACAGGTCAGCTTTGAGCAGATGAGGAATATTGCCCTCCTATGTCCTGCCTCTAGACACGACAGGAAACCCTAGTACCACAAAGGTACTTGGAGCTCAGTCACCACTGACTTCTGCCTCCTAACGCCGTGTGAGGACTGCAAGCCACTTCTGGTTCCTCAACAGAGACTAGCAAGACCTTATCTTCCTCTGCTCGTGGTAGTTGTCACTTGCATTGGGAAATTTAGGGACTGGGAGACAGTTGCTGCATATTGCTTTTCTATCACATATGGACCTTTCTCAGATCTATTCTGTTGCTTGCTTAAGTTCCTGTGATTTGCAGGCAAGAGGTGGTCACTCTTTTAATAATGCTGGCTTCTCAAAGGCAATGCCCATTCATTGCATTCGATGGATGTCTACAGAAAACATGAAACTCCTATCCATTCTTCCCTCTACCCACCATTCCATCTATCATTTATCCACCCATCATCCATCCATCCACCCATCATCCATCCATCCATCCATCCATCCATCCATCCATCCATCCACTTGTCATTCCATTCATCTATCTATCCATCCAACATCCATCCCTCCATTCATCTGCCCACCCACCTATCCATCTATCCACCCATTTTCCATCCACCTATTATCTGTCTATATATCTACCTACCCTTCATCATCCATCCATCTGTCCATCCACAAACTCATCCATCTATCCACTAATTCATTCATTTATCACCCATCTACCCATAATCTTTCTAACCACTCATACATCATCCATCTATTCATTTATACACCTATCATCCATTCATGCATACATCCATTCATCATTCAACCCTTCATGTACTCACCATCTATGTCATTTTCTCATTCATTCAACAAACGCATGTTATTATCTATACTGTATTGGACACAGTGTTCCTTCAAGACCTTTGAATAACTTTCTGACAATGCTTTCACCTTTTCCTTGTCTGCTAGGACTCTCTTCCACAAGTACCTAGGTCCCCATTTTCTCTATGGCACTCCTCATATGTTATTATCGAAGGGTGAGACACAGGATACAAAGTACAGTGTAGGAGTAAGATAGGCCTAGAGCTGCCAAAAAATAGATGCTGAACCCTTTTTGTGACCAGGCATGGACTTCTGTGACTTACAAAAGTGAAAGATGGTTTTCAGTCTTGAGTCAACTGTGTCTTTTGCTGGGGGTGGTGGTGCTGTGGGTGATTTGGGATCACACAATGACAGATCACCTTTCCATCACCTGAGTGTTCACTATATTGTTTGACCATGGCCCACACTTAAATCTAGTTCCATAGTTAAGGAATCAGATACTTCTTTCCCACCCAACTGTGCTGGCCTCCTGTGGTGTCTGTTGTTGAATGCTTCTTAGAACAGTTCAAATGCATCTTTTTATTTGGACCACATGTATCCACTGTGACTCACTGGATCAACTGTTTTGATTTTTGGGTATGAATAAACTAGACAGTCCCAATAAATAGAAGCAGATATGAAGAAGGAGCCATCACAACAGCTCCATAGACACAGGCCAGGATATAAGAAGCTAGTGGGGGAAAGGGAAAGAGCAAGAAAAGCTGGTGAAGAATCTGATGGGGAAGATGGAGCTAGCATTGTGTGTGTACCAGAGGCAGCTCACACCTGTAGGTCTCAGGAGGTAAGGTAAAGCAGATGTGGGGGCAATGAAATGGCTCTCCAGGAGAGTACCTCCCCTCGTGAATCAGCTGCAATGTCAGTATGTGCTGGGGGTCTCATGTCTCACCTCTCAGTTTTTTTTTTTCAGTTCCTGAGAGGCAACATTGGTGACCCATTCATCCACTGTGGAAAAGCAGTCCTGCCCTGTGCTTGGAGTTGAGCAACGTGTTCATCCCAGCCTTCCCGCCATCCCTACCTTCACCACCTTGCCCAGGATTCTCTGTAGACAGAAGTTTCTCTCCCACTTAGTCCCACAGTCATTCAGTCCCAAGAAACACAGAGACTTATATTAATTATAAGCTGTTTGCTCTATTAGCTCAGACTTATTACTAACTAGCTCTTACAACCTAATTTAACCCATATCTCTTGTCTATGTGTACCCACATGGCTTGGTACCTTTTCTCAGCAAGGCATTCTCATCTTGCTTCCTCTGTGTCTGTTTGGTGACTGCATCTCTGCCTTTCTTCTTCCCAGAATTCTTAGTCTTGTTGCCCCACCCCTTATACTTCCTGCTCGGTTACTTGTCAAACAGTATTTTATTAAACCAATACAAATGACAAATCTTTACAGTGTACAAGAGCATTATTCCACAGTAATCCTCACCACTTCCCATCTTTACCACCATCCCCACCTTCACCACCTTACTCACAATCCCCCCTGACCTTACTATACCCACATCCTCCACTTTCTCCCACCTGGACACCTCTGTACAATGCTAGAGCCTGGACCAAGTGATCTGATCAGAATGGAAAACTCTAGCCAGAGGACATTCGACCCCAGCACTGGAATCAAGTTCAGAGACAAGGGAGGAAGGTCTGGGGTGGTTTTAGGGACTATTCTGGTGGGACAGGGTGCCACCCAAACTGTTTTATGACATGTGAAACTTCTTAGGGAGACAATTCTCAAAGTATCACACACATAGATGGACTCATGATTGGACAGAGGCATTTTCTATGTTTTCATTGACATGAACTACTGGACATCGCATGGCATTCTTGAAATGTGAAGAAGCATTAAAGATATTTTGCAGACTGCATTAATTTCCAAATGAATCTCCCATGTTGCATTTATTTCCAAAGCAAATGAAATGCTAGGCAGTGCCATGCATGCAGCTCACCTGACAATGCAAACTGCAGGTTCTTATGACTGTCAACTCCCCTTCATCTTTCTTCTGACAGAGAAATTTGAGGATGTGACCACCACAGAGCAGTGAAGACAATGTTTTTGAAACCCCCCAGACTCCTAATGCACCCACTGAACTCCTAAGTGGGACATGCCGGGGACTCAGTGGATACAGCTGTCTGAGTTACTGTGCTATCCTGCCTCAGCATTTTTCTGTATTCATCCCTTCTGCCTGCAGTACCACTCTTCATCACTTAGATCAAAGATTCTTCTAGAAACCGTTGAGAACTGGCACAGCTGACAAGTCTCTGGAATTCCTTGACTCACAATGTGAAGCTGTGAATGAAGCGAAGGCTTGTATAGGGGGAGCTATCCCCTGGGACAGTCCCTCTGGGTCCTTCTCCTCATTATCTTGTGTGATTTAAAGATTTCGAAACAGACGATGGTTTTTAAAGTAGATTATCTTTGCATAGATTCTCAGACTTATGGCCCAGAAATTCAAGTCTTCAAGGCCCAGGTGTGATTTAGTAGGCTGCTGGAGCTATACATAGAGCTTCTTATAAATTATTTTTCTATTCTTAATTTTGATAAAGAAAATCCACCCATCAGAAAGTGTAAGGAGATTTCTCACAGTGAGGAACACCACACACACACACACACACACACACACACACACACAAGTCCTCCTGCTGTTTCTCCAGGGATAAGGCTGTGCTCTGCCACACAGTATCTGATGAAGGCCCTTCAATGACAAACGATCCCAGGTACATGTGGCTAATTACTAACTGGTTGGTCACGGTAGTTTTAATGTTCATAATGGCCATGTCCTCTAAACTATTTAAAATGGGACAAACACACACACACACAAATCCTAGTCAGTGTTCTAGGTGAGCAAGCTGCATCTTTGAAAACAAAGGAGAAATCTCTTGAAATAAACAGTAGATGCCTTGGTGTTAGGCAACAGCCTAATTGATGGGTCTCAGTATCTCAGCATCATGTGAGAGCACAGGGACCCGGGAGATCTTGAGTCTAATGACTTATTCTAGAGATGAAGACAGTGAGCTTCAGGTCTCAGCATGACATGGTGGCAGTTCAGGACCTAGCTCCAGAGCCTGTTACCTGGTCCAGTGTGTTCTGCACAATGCCCTGTTTTGATGGTGAAGTCTCCTGCTCTACAGGTGATCATTGCTGGGTCCCAGAGCATGAGGGCTACACAGAGTTCTTTTGGCAGCATCATTCACTATCAAACTCACCAGGCTGCTACTCCTGGGTGCAGGGGCTGCTTCATCTGTGTTCATCCTAGGCATCTTGGAACAGACTTTCCTCCTGTCCCTAGTGGAGGTCATGTTTTTCTATTCTCTGAGGATGAGACAGGACCTGAAGTAAGGAACAGACTTCAGGGTCATCTGTTGAGCTTGCCCTATCTGAGAACAGAGGGACTTTGGTTTTATTGTCACAGTTGCTGCTTCCTCCCAGAGGGGTGTGAATACCCTCATAATGCATCCTGAGTGCCATCTTGACAGTTGTCTATGAGTGAGACCAGGCCATTGGCAGCATCAGTCTTTGAGTCAAAGCCAACAAATGCCCAGAGCTATGCACACCAGAAGCTGTTCTAATCATTTGCACAGTGAGTTCCCTCACTGCAGCCTCTGAGGCAAGTCTTAGGACTTCAAGTAACCTAAGCATATACTTCTAGATGAATCAAGTTGACCAACCTAGGTTCCTTGCCTTATTCTCATCCCCTACTGCCTCCTCTTATTTTTTGTCAAAGTCTCACAGGTCATGTGACCCAGCGGCTCTTTTGGTGCCTGCCACACAAAGCCTCTGTCCCCTAAGAAAGGACAAAGCACAGAATCTGTGAAATATCTCCTCATCTGTGAGGCAGCAAGAGTACAATAAATAACCCCAAACCGCTAAGAATGAAGACCGAATAACCAGAAACATGAGGTTGAAAATAACTATGATTCATGTGACTGAAGACACAGCAAAATGGATGAGACTTTTATCAGACACTTAGAATCCTATAAAGACCATAAATAGGAATTCTAGAGCTAAAATTACCATGAATTGGATTAATAATTTAACAAATGAGTTTAATGGGATGTTAGGCCCATTGGAATGAAAGATGAAGGAATTATGATAATTTACGTGGAAGTGTCCACAGGAGTACCTGCAGAAGTAATAGTGATTGAGTGGAGAGATTTGGGGAGGGGACAGTGGTGGGGACTATACCAAATGTGGCAGAGAGGGGAGACAGCTGAGACAGGAGCTGACAAATGCTGATCAAGGGTTCCCTAAAATGATGCATATGTCAACTTCAAGTGACCAAACAAATTAACCCAGACTGGGTGTCATAAACAGGCAGTTCTCATTGTTCTAGAACCCGGAAGCTCAGGGTCAAGCCTAAGAATACCTGCTGATTCTCCTTTTAATGTTGAAGGTCATGGGTTCAACTTGATCAGGGTTTCACACTTGGACCTTATTCAGTCTCTGCAATCTTCTTCAAAGACTCACCCACAAATATAAACAGACGCATTAAAAGATAGGGTTGACACATGTATTTTAAGGGACATAGCTCGATCTTTAACAGGCGGTTGCAAACCAAATAGATTTCATGTTGCACACTGAAGACATTTTCCCAGCCCCAAAGCAGGAAGAATACAAGAGACCCACCTGACTGTGTGGTGCTGAAAACCACTGAAAATTACTGAGAGCCAAAGCCGAAGAGAAATCTTAAAAATCAGCAGAGTGGGAAGGAAAACACTGTCTTTAGAGAAGCAGCGAGGACGGGAAGCCCAGCACTGGCAACGATGGGCATTCAGGAGGTCAGGACACGGCACTCTTTGGGGAGATTTTACTTAGAAGTAGTTTTAAAAATGAAACCAAGAGGAGTAGTTACCTTCGTGCAGCAATCACCCCAACTTACCCACTGTCTCCCTGCCACCCACTTATCATCCACATGCCTTCTCCTCCCCACGGTCACTCACGGCTCAAGTTATATAGGCAGTGTTTTCAAAATTGGTCAATTTGATATTGATCCTACTGCTCCCTAACCCCAAGTCCTTTCTGGAAACTCCTCAGCTGTGCCAGTAATTTTCTTTCCATCTGTCTTTTCCAGGAGCCAGGTAAACCAGCAAGGGTCTGTCCCATTTGATCTTTTTTATCTGTCTTATCCTCCACGATTTTGCTATCTTTGAATGCTGTGAAAATATTTAATATGATATTCCTTCAATGTGTCTTCATCACAATACGGAGACCGTGAACTTACCGAGAGGTCCTGTTTGTACTGCAGCGCTATTTCAAGGCGAGAACATTCTCCCCCCACCCCCGTGAAGAACACACAAAATGACCTTCACTGCGCTTGCTGATCTGCACATCCAAGAATCTCTGCAGCAGTGTGAACCCACAGCCCTAGGAAAAGAACCCAAAACAAGAGTCTGGTGTTTGCTTATGTTTTTTTTTTAAGTCTTTGTAATCTGTCTATGCAGTCAAATTTTTATTTCTAGATTTCTTAGTCCAGTGTTCCCCTTCCATGTTCCTACATTATTTAACTAGAATACAGTTGGTCTTAAGAGGTCCTGTATTCAATGTTATGGAAGCTAAGTGGGCCTGATCCTAGCAAGGTTCCCAAATTCAAAGCTGTTCAAGAAGTGACACTCAGACAAGTGTCACTCATTGACAACCCACCAGTCACGGTCATTAGTTTCTGATCTTGTCACTCAGACATTCTTGTGAGAAGGGACCAACAGATATATTCACTTCTTCTTACCTGTTACATCTCCTGCCCTGCCCTTTGCGTTTCCCCTAACAGTGAATCCAGCTAGTATTAGTGATCCTCCTTAAAAGTATTGGGGCTGGTGTGTGTACGCATGTTTATATGTGCCTTGTATGTACATGTACGTGCATGCATGTGG
Organism: Ondatra zibethicus; assembly: GCA_004026605.1. Lineage (NCBI taxonomy): Eukaryota > Metazoa > Chordata > Mammalia > Rodentia > Cricetidae > Ondatra > Ondatra zibethicus. The sequence goes on from PVIU01003303.1 coordinate 97,593, forward strand.
TATGTGTGTATGTGTGTGTTTGTATGTGCATTGTATGTATGGGAGGTATATGTAAATGTGAGTATGTGCATATGTACATGCATCATGTCGTGTGTGTGTGTGTGTGTGTGTGTGTGTGTGTGTGTGTGTGTGTGTGTACATCAGAGACTGACATCAGAAAGTTTCCTAAGTCCCTTTGTATTTTGATTATCGAGATAGGGTCTTTCTCTGACTCTGGAGCTCATTGAATTGGCTAGACTGGTTGGCCAGTGAACCTGTGGGATTCTCTGATCTCCACATCGCCAGGATTAGGATTGAGGGTGCACAGGAGCACCCCGCTTGTTTTTCATGTGCGTGCTGGGGTTCCAAACTCAGCTTCGCTGCACTTTGTCACCTGAGCCGTCTTACCAGTCCCTCCTTAAGCCTTTTATAGCTGTAATGCTCCATACTTGTCTGTGTGGATGTTTCAGCTCTTGTCACACCTCCTAGGCCCGACAAACTTATCAAAGAGCAGAGAGTAGACCTGGGAACGTGCTGTTCTGTGGTCTACAAGGGTCAAGAGCAGTCACAGGTTGCATATAACTCAGGTCCAACCATGTTGCAATGGCACTTTTCCCCGAATCCACAGTTCTCAGGAAGGCTCTAAGTCCTTGATTTGGGTGAGGATGTTAGCATCATTCTACAAGGAGCAGCAATGGTACAGAGAACAACTGCGACCCTGTAAGCCAATGTGTGTGTGGCCGGGGGACCCAGGGTAGATGCACAGATGTGGAGCTGCTGGTAAACGTTGAATTCGTGGGTCAGTGGTGCCCATGTGCGGACTATACCAGTTACCTTCCAACAAGCCATGCAAGTGCCTATTTCCCTGTATGGCCATCTGGAAGGAAGGCAAATATTTTTAGTTTTGAACCCTGAGTGGGAACTAGTCTCTCTGGGCACAGTTTTTCAACACTCCTGTGAAGTCGAATGCACTGTTTCCTACTGTCTTTACCAGATCTGTGTTCAGGCTTTGTGAAAATAGGAGTTTTTCCCTCCTTTTATACTCAGAAGTTTTTTATCTTCAGCATTCAGAATGTCTACTCCTTGAGCTTGCAGAAGTTGCTGGTAGGCTCCCTCTCCTCCAGGTCAGGAGCTCTGGAACTTGGTGACTTCCTTAGAAATTATTTTGCTTAAACTTTCTGTTTCTAAAAGGAGGGCTTTGAAGACTTCTACTTACTGTTTTATGCTAGGTTTTAAATTTAGTTGCATAGGTTTTCATAAATAATAATTTGTAATACTTGTCAATTGTTATATTCTTTGGAGACTGTTTTTGGTATACTTGCAATCCCATCCTCCCTCTCTACCCACTTTGTATCTCTGTCTCTCTGTCTGTCTCTCTCTCTCTCTTCCTCCTTTCCTCTTCCCCTCTTCTTCTTTTCTGTAATAGTGTTTTCTCCTCCCACATCTTGATCAAGTCAGCTATTTGCTTATCTATTGTGAGTTTCTGGTATGGGACAGCCCACAGTTTTTGATTATTAATGAGTTCTGCTCTTTTTCTATTTTCTAGTGCATTAATTCCATTTTTATTTTTATTGATTGCTACTTGGTGCTTTATTTTGCTTTTATTGTTCTTTAGCTTTTGCATTTACTGTTGTTGATACTGATACAGACATTTAAAGCTGCAGACTGTTCTCTTATTAATGCTTTTCATGACTTCCTTACCATCAGAATTTTAAAAAATGCTGTGATTTTGATTTTCATGACTTCTTTCATCTAAGAGTGATTTAATGGAAGACATTTTTTTAAAAAAAATCCAAGCTGAGAACTAGAGTGTTGGCTCAGTGTGTGAATTGTTTGCCATACAAATGTGAGAAGCTGAGTTCATATTCCTAGAATCTATGTCAGTGGTGCATCTGAAATCTCAGAGTGCCTAGGGCAAGATGGGAAGTGGTACCAGGAGTAGCCCTGGAAACTCCAGAGTTAGTTATTCAGGTATATGTAGGAGAGAACAACAGACCCTGTCTCAGACAAAGTGGAAGATGAGGACTGACACCCAAGATTGTTCTTTGACTGCCACACGTCTGCCGTGACACAGCCACACTCACACACATCATACACGTATGCACACACACAAAGGTAAATAAAACTTCCAAGCTCATTTGTTGTCTGGTTTTGCCCATGGTCCCCAACTCTTCCACATTCTGATTGGATAGGACTGTTGGCTGATGCTTTCCTTGAAACTCAAGAAGCAAAGAAGGAAGCCTTGTGGGTTTCCAACACAGGCCAGGGAAGAAGTTATATTCCTTGTTTTGAGGAGTAAGTCTTAAACTGTCAAATAAGATCCATCTCACTAGTCACATGGCTGACATCTTGCTCCTGGCCCATTTATGGCCACTCCTCTTCTACTGTTACGTTTCTCACACAGGTGACCTGTGCTTCTGGCGTGGGGATGTGTCCTTGCCCATAGTCTCCTCATGCTCAGTCACAGCTCTGGCTTCTAGCTGTCATCTACCTGGCAACCTTAGCCTTTCCTTATCATTCTAGGCTTTCTGGACTCTTTGCTTTTAGCCAGGTCCTGTACCTGTCCAAATCAGCTTTATGCTCTGGACAGGAAGCAATTTTCTTTTCAGAGGTCAGGTGAATTATTCTGTCTATCCGTACAGCTGTGTTTGGTCTCCCTGCAGCTCTGATGGTTCATGTTGGGCCGCAAGGGTCTGCCTGCAAGCTTGCAGTTTTCTCCTCTCCCTATCACCTTCTCGTTATTCACATATGTTCGTGTTTTCGTGCTTCAGTCATTTTTTGGTACTTACACCTTTTTAAACTCCTTCAGGCTTCTGTGCTGTTGTTATTCAGCCGTTGCTATTTCATAGAGTTTTAGCATCGTCCTTGATGGTCACAAGTACAGTGCCTCACTTTAAGTACAATTTTTCTTTCCTTCTCCTTCTTACCTTTTTATGTACCTTTTCATTTTTAATTCTTTTCTTTTGTCAACCCCTCTAACTCACAAATACACAGACTATCCTTCTGCTCTCATGCTTTCCTCTATTTTAGCCTTAGGTATTCAGTTAACTAGATCAAGTTGTTGCTAATCCATCTTTCTGCCTAAGCTTTCTCAGGCATCTTTCTGCTGGAGTTGAGGAATCTTACCTCTTGGGAGATCTCATAAGATGGCTCAGGAGAGCAGCATGATATGTATTCTTAGATATCTTTATTCTAAAGAGCAGGGGTGTGTCTCAGTGGTGCACACTCCCTAGCTGCACACATAGTCCTGGCTTTTGTAGCCAACCCTGCAAAAAGTAAATAAATAGATAAATAAAAGCAAAAGGTCTTCTTAAGGCATGATGACATCAGACTACGTTAGCTGGCAGTGACATCCTGGGCGAACTAGTTGCTTTTGTCATTGCTGTGACAATATACATGGTAAAGTAATTTAAAGGATTCCATGATCTTAGGGTGTGATCTGTCATGGCAGGAGAGTCCTGGTGGCAGGACTGCGGAGCAACTGGAATGTTGCCTCTGCCATCAGGAAGGAGAGAAGGAGAGATGCCGGCCCTCAGCTTGCCTTCCTGTTTCTTTCAGTCCAGGACCCCAGTCTATGCTGTCCACATCCGGGGCAGTGGAGGGTTCTCTCCACCTTAGTTAAACCTCTCTGGGGATATCCCCACGACTGCACATGCGCCTATAGGGTTTGTTTCCTAGGCAGTTCTACATCACACCAAGCTGACAGTGAAGATGGCCCTCCATGATCTAACCTGCTCTCTTCTCATGCTAGAGGCATCCTTGACTATCTTCTACATGACGGAGCTGATGCTTCCCCCGCAAGCTCATCCCTGCAAGCTAAGTTTGTTGTTTGCCTTAGGGGCATGGGGACTTTTGTATTTAATGCTTAATGTCTAGTTGTTTTCTGGGCTAAAATCTTAAGATCTATGAGTTTGCCAATGACCATTAGGGTCTTGCCAATGACCAGGACCATCTTTCATTTCTGGAAAGTTCCATAAGGTAGGCTTTGTCACTTATTTTTCTTTGAAGACTCCAATGACATGCCTCGAACCTCACTGCTCTCTGACCCTGTTTATGTCTTCTCTCTTCTTATTCTCCTAGTTATTTTTCTAATATATTCTACAGTATTTACTAAATCTCTATTCAAATATGTTCCCTCAGGCAGCTTATGAGTTTGTCTCTATTTCTGATATTTGTCTTTACTTTTTGTTTCCTGAGTTCAAAAGAATCTCATTCAGCTTTTTGTTTCTTTTGCATTTTGTTCGTTTTATCATAATTTTTAAAATTTCTGACATCCTGAAATGCTTGTGTGTGGGTATTAATTCTCCTTGGAGAGCCGTGTTATTTTGTTCTATTTCTGCTTCCTTTCTGTGGGTGGATTCATCAGTCGAATGCTTTGATTTAGACTTTCTGCTTATTCTCACATTTGCTTTGTGGAGACGAAGACTCTTCCTATCGTTTGCACTGAGGTCACTTGAAGGGTGTTATGAGTTTATGGGTTAAGAAAGACTTCCGTCATCAGAGCAAAGTGTAGCTACTGGTGCACTGGGGGACAGAAGGCTCAAGGACTGTGTGTCCCTTGGTAGTTGCAATTCATTTTTGTTAAGGACACTACATCTTGCCCTTGTATTCTTTCTGTCCCTTTTCTCCATTTATATTCCTTACTTCAGTCATTGCGGTGACAAATTGCCTGGCATGAAGTGACCTTAAGAAGGAAGGGAGGGGGTGTGACTCGAGGTTTGAGGCGATGCAGTCCATCACTGTGGGTGGACACAGCAGTGGGAGTTTGAGGCAACTGGCAACATTGTGTCTACAGTCAGAAGCCAGTGAGAGAGAGAGAGAGAGAGAGAGAGAGAGAGAGAGAGAGAGAGGAGTGCTGGTGCTCAGGTGGCAGCTTACATGTTCTTTTTGTTCAATCCAAGACCCTACCTGTGGAATAAGAGCACCCATTACTGGATGTGCTTTCCTTTCCTCTCAGTTAAACCTCTCTGGAAAGGTCTTCAGAGACTTGCTGAGAGGTGTGTCTCCTAGGTGATTCCAAAACCAGGCAAGCTGGGAATGGAGATGAAGCACCACACACCATCTGCATGAGCCCCTTGTCTGTGCTTTGCACCTCTTGTGCCACAGCATCCAGCTCTCTAGCGACCTGGGGAGGTCAGCTGGGAGTGGTCATATCCAAGAGGAGTTTTCAATTCCTATGTCTAGCTTTAGTACCACTCTGGGTCTCTTGCTTCCTTCCCTCTTTTGTGCCTTTCTCCAAATTCTGCTCGATTTCCCTTTATACTTCCAAAGTGCAAAACAAAGCCAAACAGGAGCTACCTTCACTGCAACACAGTCATTATTGTTTTTCTCTTAAAATCTTTTGCGTGCCTGTGATGTTTATATGATGTTTTGTGCATAGGTGAAAACGTGCGCAAACCTATGTGTATGCATGTGTTGAGACCAGAGGTGGATATGCATCTTCCTTTGTTGCTCCCCATTATGTTTTTGCAGGAGAAAAACCCAAACTCTCACAGAACCTAAAGTTCATGGTTTGGCTAGACTGGTGACTAGTGACCCCCTGAGATCTCCCTGTCTCTCCTACTCCTAGTGCTGGGACTACAGGAGCTAGGGTTTCATTATGTTCATCTATGTGGGTACAGTGGATCTGAACTCAGGTCCTCTTGCTTGTGTGGCAGATGCTTTACCAACTGAGCTATCTCCTCCAACAAATTAGCCTCCTGTCCTTAATTTTATGTGGAAAGTTCATATAATTTGAAGTCTGCTGTGCTTTCTATAAGTTTACTAAATGGCAACATAATGTCTGAAGATGTGCAGAAAGATTTGGGACTAACATCCAGTATGCCCTCATCTGCCTAGAAATGCTACAGGGACATCTGCACGGCATAGAAAGGGCATGATTTTGGCCTGGGTATTCCCAGGTCAAGAGTAAAAAGCAAGGAATATCATAGACATCATAGAGAAGGAAGAGAGAAAATTTCAGTATGTTTACCTGGTGGTCCTTGATTTGGAAGCACTAGAGATGAACCTTCTAGCAGGAGCTACAAGGTGGATTCCCACGCTGTGCACTGAAGCTAGATGCAAAACAGTACACGTAGGGATGCTCTATATAAATGGAATTGCAGGGTAGAAGAAACTGATGCATGGTGACATACGACAGAAAAGCATCTGCTTTGCGCTCGGGCGGTGACTGGAGAAGCTGGATGCAGAGGTCTGAGAACTATTTGAAGGCAGCAGACAGGCTGCTTATCTTGATTGACAAGGAAGTTGCATGGATGGGTGCTTTGTCAATGGTTGTCACTGAGGTGAGGTGTACCTTACTGTACAGCATCTCACCTCAAGACTGGATTTGCAAAAACGCAAAGATAGATGGAGAGATGGTTCAGCAAATGAAGGTGCTGGCTGCCAAGCTGAGTTCCATTCCTGGGACTCACGTGGTGGAGGGAGAGAACTTAATCGCTTAAGTTTTCCTCTGCCTTCCACACGCATGTGGTGGCACATGTACAAACCCCCTCAACACACATTCAAAAATAAACAACTAGAATGTAGTTTTTAAAATGTCAATATGTCTTCAGAAAACTCCAAAACTAGGTGTAGTTATTTTCATCTCGCTGCTTGCACAACGGCCAAGGAAGCATTTTAGATTCGTGGAGTCTGATCAGAGATGTGATCCTGGATCTGTGGGAAAAAGGTGAGGTGTTCAATTTAGGCTAGAGCTCCCTAAAGGAATTCCTGAGAGGAACTGCAGGACCACTATAGAGTTTCAAGGACATCCATCCTCCTCTCCAAGGGATCCACTCACTGGAGTGGGTGTCCCAGCAGGCAGCTGTGGCAGAAGCTAGGTCCCTCAACACCACCCTCCACTATCCTCGGCACAGTAAGTCCTAGTCTTCCACTGAAATGTGCAGGACCGGTAGTCACCAAATCCTCAGATTGTTTCCACGTGCTGACCACTTTTCCACTCTCACAGAAGACAATGGGAAGTGAGCCCTAAAGCGTTTCTGAATGTACACACGGCAGAGGGTGTCAAAGCGTGTGGAAGAGTCCAGAAACAGCTCCATATATCCTCTTGAAATATCTACCTTACCACTGAAATGTGGAAGCCAAGAGATGACTAGAAACGGAGTTTCCCGACGAGGGAAATCTGTGGGATGGGAGCCTTAGGGCGCGCACTGCCAATCCTTCTGCCTACAGCTCTAATAGGGTGCGGTGAGAGAGCTTCAGGCCCCCAGCAGTGTGTTTCATCAACATCGGCAGCAACGATCCGACTGCTAACTCCCCCATAGTCAGGAAAATGAGAGTGGGTGAAGCGCCAGGCCTCTAAATCTCTCTTCCAGAAAAGTGAGTGTCTCATCTCTGAGTGAGCTCAAGCTTTAACACAGGTAGGGAGCCCCGGGTTCTCAGGACACTAACACAGTCCAGGAGCCTCGGGTTCCCAGGGCTCTAACTTTGAACTGCAGAAGCCTCCATTGTGAAGCAAAGCATGAAGAATGCAGAGCTCCTAGTTCTCACTGCTTTCCTGTTTGATTGGAGTTATGTTAAGCTTCAAATGTGTGTGTATAACACAGTGATGTATTTAATTCTATTAAAATGAATTTCACTCTCATACCCATCATTTATAGTCCATTTGTATGTAGGAGGGAAAACTCACATTAGTGTTAATATTAATAGAGGTTGTCATTAGGAATTGGGATTGGCATCTTTTAACTGCATCGCTCCTCAGAAGTCTGTACGTAGACCTCAGCTTTACAAACTAGAGGTCCAGGCAGAAACATACTTATTTCTCAGGGACCTGAGGTTGCACTCTACTAAGCAAAGGTAACCCATGGGGATTGCAGCTAACCTGGCATGGAGTGACCAGGTCGAGGCTGTGTAGGAGGCACAGGGGTATGGCAGAAACTGTGCCAGTAATGACAGTCAGCATGGATGGCACAAGAAAACATGGGAGATGTTGGAGTGCCATCATTGACACTCTGAACTTAGAAGGTGGGTTCCCGCAGGACTGGGCCCCAGGTTACTGCCTGGCTAGTGATGGTCCTGATGCTGGAGGAGAGGGTTGTAGAAAGTGATAATGCAGTATCAGCAAACTCTATCCATCCACAAGATGGTGTCCTGCTGTAGCATAAAGCAGTGCATCCAGGGATGCGTTACTGGGAGCTGCAGCTAGAAGAGCCAATCAGAAGCCTATGAGTAGAAGAAAACCCTGGGGCTAGCCTTGTCCTCACCCACCAGGTGTCTCACACTGGCACTTCTTTGGGTGAACAGAAGAGAGGCTGGCACAGCTCTCCTCGCCCCTCTGGCAGAGGATGGATAATGGCCCACAGTGGGTGGCGGTGGCATGGCTCCTAGTCCACTCTGCCCTTGGGGTAGGAGCTACTGTTCTTTTGCACATCTCCTTGTACAGAAGCTTTCAGATGGTGCAGAAGCATCTTCTAGTGAAGTCCAGACTCCCTTCACTAAATCAAAGGAGATCTCATTCTCTCACCAAAGTGAAGGGTCCTTAGTGCCATCAGTCCTCATAGCCATTCCTTCCCGGACACGCTGCTCACCCTGAGGTAGATGCCCCTCAAACTCAGAAATAAATCCTAAACCTGCTGGTTCGCCCAAACTCCAGAGCGAAAATAGTTCCAGGGGGCTCATGAAAGACAAACAGCAACAGGGGAGAACAGAGCTGCCACATGGGAAGGAGGCAGAGCAGGAGGGAGGGCTGTAGAGTTCCCCTCTCCTGGGTTTATCTTGGAGCTGGGAAAATGGATAAGTAGGCATGAGGACTCGGTCAAGTTAGCCCAAAAATGTTTTTCAAGAAAATAAGAAAGGAGAAACATACAGTCAAAGAAAACGCACTCCCAATAGTTGGGTTTTCCTGAAGACAATCCGCCTCTGGGCACACTGGACAGGGTCCCCTGATGTCCCTGGGTAAAGGTGGTTATGTTTAGATGGAAAGAGCCCTTCCAACCTGTGGGAAGATGAGGGCAGTGATTGGACTTCAATAGGGACAGGCCGAGTCACATAGGTCAAGGAAGTGGACAGCGGAGAGGGAAACAGGGTTTGGGTCGCTCCTACTGCTCAGAACTCAGGAGCAAACTGAGGGTTTGGACACCTCAGTGAAGGGGGTTGGCAGCCTAGTGGCTGGCCTGAGTCCTTCAGGAGGTCTAAGCTTGAGATTCTGTCCTTGCTAATCATATAATGGAGGAAAGAAGGGAGGGAGGGGATGATGGGACAGGAGGGAGCACATTACTTCTTTCACCTCTAAACACGTGTGAGAAGCAAATGACTGGGTCTAAGATGCTCCTGAAGAAAAAGTCCAGGTGAGCTGTTCACTCACCGAGATACTGAGAGTCACATGTGACCCCCCAGACTGGTATTGTTTGAGCCTTCACTATGGAAACTGTAAAGAAGGCCATCTGAACAGCTGAGTCCTTTCTTCCTATGCACACGGTAACTTGGGAGTGAATGTGTGTCTGCAGCTGCCAGAAAGGAGAGCGCTTTGCAATGTGCGCTATGTATCTCTACAATGCTCACAGTGGATTCTAGCAATGGTGGCTGGTCTGTATCACCAGCAATGCCCACGTTCTGCTTCTGGGTGGTTCATGGTAGAGCCTTCTGTCATTAGGAACAAAGTATCCCCAAACATCTCAGGTTTGTGAGCGAGCTGATAGTTCATGTAGCATCCTGCCTTTGTCTTGAGTGACAGCCAGTGTCTCCCAGCTACATGGAGGACAGGAACCATGTTCTCTTGAAGGCAGGCAGGTACATTGATTGACACAGGGTGTTTGCACAAATGGGCACAGCACACAGTACTCTCAGTGGATACAAGGTGGCTCTTGCTCTACTGTGAAGTATCTCTAGACAAAAATAAAAAAAAATATGTGGTCCGTGCTGGAGAGATGGCTCAAAAATTGAGGGTACCTACTGCTTTTCCAGAGGATACAAGCTCAGGTTCCAGTGCCCACATTGGACAGCTCACAACGGCCTGTAACTCCAGTTCTAGGGAATCTGACACCTTCTCCTGGTCTCCTCAGACTCTGCCCTTAAATGGCATATGCTCACACAGATGCTATACATAAATTAAGACAAAGTTTAAAGCACCATTTAAAGAAGAAAATGTATTGTCTTGCTTTGGGGTCTAGTGTTATTTCTCAGAACTAACTGTAAGTTAAAATCTCAACCGGAATAGAATCAGAAAAGTCTGATTTCTATTAGTCATTGTTTTCAAAGCCCTGAAACAAAGGCTTTGTGGACTGAGGTAAAGTAACTGTGAACAAATACTTTCTGCATGCAAAATCTGCTCTCAGTCCTGTGTGCTCTAACATGGCTGCACTGATTATTCAGTCTCTTCAAGGTGAAGTCAGGAAATATGGCCACTCCCCTCTGCTTCAAAGTCATGAAGGGCAACCCTGACCTTATCATGCAAGACTTGTGCCTGTGCATGGAAAAGGCTGTGCAGAATCCACATCAGCCATGCAAGTGAGTGAGGCAGAGGGCTCAGTGAGGCACTATGGTTGCACTATGTGCTACACACTATGGTATGGTTCACTAGTCGGGCAATGACATGGAGATTGAAATACACACATACACAGAGAGACACAGATAGGGGTAATGCCAATAATTCCCCAAGAATGCCCCCTTTATTGTGCTCCAGGGCAGCTTATATAAGCTCTCCTTGACCAATGGCCATGCCTTAACTCTCAGCTGCAAGCCCACCAGAAACCACTCCCTGCCATCAGGAACTCCTGAGGGTCTCGTGCTCAGAGCAGCTACAAAACAAGTTGTTTGCTCAGAGCAGCTGCAAACATAGAAAACAAGTTGTTTACTCCGGCAGGCAGGGGGTCATGGGAAATTCAGGGTCTGGGGGTCCACAGTTCCCAACAAGGCCCAGTCGTGTTTGTCTTCAGTTCTGATGCTTAGACCCCAGGGATTGTAGAAACTGACAACAGGAGAGCTGGGGGGAGCATCTGTCCTCTTGACGGTGCAAATGCATATGAATTGGGTGGAAACTGCACTTGAACTTTCTAGAGTTGATCTTTTCTGAAGCTAGCAATGTGTGCTAAAGTAGTCTCTCATGTTTTTAATTAGTTTGTAAGACCATCATTCGCAGGGATTAGTTTCATCATGTTGTCCTTATACACATGTCATTATGATTCGTTTCCACTTTCCCCCTCCCTTCTGTCCTGCCTTCATGCCTACATACTCCCTCTGGGGTTTCCCTTTCCTCCTCCAGTTAGTTCCCACTTCCGCTTTTCTATTACATGTACTCCATTACCCTCTCCCCATCATATCCCTTATGACTTCTCCCTCGTCTCTTAGGATCCCCTTTGTAGTTTCATGGTCTATACACATGTGTAAACACACACACATTTAATTTAGGATCCACATATTAAAGAAAACATGGTGTTTGTATGTCTGAGTTTGGCTCATTTCACTTAACATATGATCTCTAGTTGCATACAGGTCCCCATAAATGTTATGGTTTTGCTTTTCTCCATGTGCATATGCACGCGATTGTTGATCTAGGCTGTTGCTTTGCTGAGCTATTGTAAACAATGTCACTGCTACATGAATGTACAGGTGTCTCTGTGGCATGTGTTCTTAGTGTGTGCCCCAGGGAGCAGGGAGGTAAGGCTGGGTTTTCAGTCTTCTGAGAAACCTCCACTTCCTACAGGCCACACAAGTTTACACTCCCTCTGGTTTTAAATACAGGCTTCCCTTTCCCTCCACAGCCAATGCTTTTAATTAATTTTTTACTTAACAGTATTCCCAATGTATGAGAATTTTTTCCTTATGGAATGCTGTCATAAGTCAAGGCATGTCTCATCCTAAGTGGAGAAGCACCTGCAGGTCTCTCTGCTCATGTCTCACAGAAGGACATAGATTTGTCATATAGAACCAACTGACCTGATGGTGGTGACTATGGAGATTGAGTGGTTCTGGGCCTCAGGACAGCCTGCTGTGCTCTCCAGTCCAAGAAACAGGACCAATAATGTGAACCTCAGTCTTAAAGCAGAGCACATGAGCTGATCCAGCTCAAGCTGATAGCAACAAGATCAGTCAAGTTCCTCATTTTTCCCCTCAGCAGGTTGGATGAGACCCCTTGGTGAGGCAGGACCCTGTCCTGTGGGGTCTACAGGTCCCTCTGTTATCACCTGGAAACATGCTTACACACAGATACTATGCTTAACCTGGGCACTCACCTCTACTTGTGCAGATGTAATATAAATCACCATCATAAGAGGGGGCACAGGCATTTCCCTTTTCATCTTCCTCTTCTCCAACAGATTGACCTTCCTGAGCCTGCTTGGTGACCAACCTCCTCAGCTGAGTGCTGCTTCTACTTGGACCAAGTGTTAGCAGAGTGTCTCCTCTAAGACACCCTAGGCTGTCACACGTTCTGAGTGATAGTCTCCAGACAATGGTGACTAGGTGGAAAACCCTCAGCTTGTGGTCTGAAGAGACAGTATCCTCAGAAAACAAAGAACAAAGATCCTGATATCTTGGTTGCTGGCCACTGGTATAGTCACAGGTTAATAACAGCGTAAAACTCCAACTGACCAGGAAAGAAGGCATCCATTCCTGTCCATGTTCTGCTAGTGAATTTGCTCTGGACAAATCTGGTCATCTCCCTGTTCCTCAGTTTCCCCAAATGAAGATTAGGTCTGTCATCCATGGCATGCTGCCGCTGTGCCCCTGGGCCATGAGCCCTGCCCTATGGGGAGTGCTGCTCTCCACGGGGTGGCTTTGGATTACTGGCCAGTTGTGGCCAATGGTCTCTGAGTGGAAGAGCTCTTCTCATCCCAGGGAGGTTGTCAGATCAGTCCTGGTCTCTTGTGTCCTCTTGAGTGTGGTCTAGGTACCTCCCTAGCAATGAGGATACAGAGCACATACTAACTCACCGTGGACATATAGTCTGTGTAATGAATAAGCTGATGCTTCAAATCATGACCGTTCTGGGCTGCTTGTTACTGCAGCATAACCAAGATTGCCCTGACTATCACACCCTGTCACCTTGATGATGGAGGGGAATCTTGAGCACTTGAAAGCACCTATGACAGGTGATTCCAAATCCGAGCACTCAAGATCTGTGCTTTGAGTATAGAGACTTAACACTTCCTCATCTGTCAGAAAAGATGTGACTGCAGTGGGGTCATTCCCAGGGGTAATCAAACTCAGAAGAAACAACAGCCAGGCCCAGTTCTTAAAGGATTGGGGGAGATAAAGTGTGGTTTCTCTTCATCATCGTGAATGGAAATTAATTGGCAAAACAAAGGGCTCACATGGGATATGGAACGATTCCTGCGGAGACAGCGAAGCTACCACCAGGCTGTAATTAGGTGGTAGAGGCAAAGCCTTCTCCCGAGCCGAGTGGAAGCAGAGCTCTGTCTACACAAAGAGGGCAGAGATGGCTGGACCAGAGAGCTTACCAACAACTTAAGATAATGTGACCTGATGACCTTGTGAATGACCCAAGAAAAGTCAAAGCCTGGCATTCAGGCAAGTAGCAGGATGATGCAGAGTAAGGGCTATCATCTATACAATAAGATGAGAGGCCCAAGGAGCAGGGATGGTGTGAGCCTTCTACTTCTCAGGTGGACACTGAAGCTCACAGGAGGGGGTAAGATGAGACTACTGGGAACTCAGGGTAGGAGAAGGCTAGGCCCGGAGGCCAGAGTGGAGATGCCTTTGCTAGCACTGGCATTCTCATTGTGGCTCCTTGAAGGAGGCAAGGTTTGAAGCCCAGCCATGATCAGGTATAGATCTAAGATTGGGAAATGGGTCGCCAACCAAGACAGGAGATAAGTAGCCCCCATGTGTCTCACTAGGCAGGTTAGGCGGCTCTAAGTGGGAGCCACTGGAGTTCCTCACACAGGGTCAGTCCCTTGACCTCACTCAGCCATGTTTTATTCACCTACAGGCTCCAGAAACTGTACGTGCCTTAGCAATTATACAGCCAGGCAGTATCTGAGGACAACTACTGGACAGCTGTGATAACAACTATTCAGCCATTCTCAGGCCTCAGTTCTCGCTCTGCCCCACATATGAGCCCAGCAGCACGGGAGGTGGCGAGCAACTCTGCAGCCAGAGCTGTTCTTTGAGCCTTTGAAGAAAGCACTTCAGTCACACATGGTGGACTAAAGTCATACACGGACTCTCTGGTGGTGTGTAGTTCGTGGGTTTAGCATCTTTCCTATTGCTCAAAATTTTCATACCCTAGCACAGAACATCTGCGCAAATCCCAAAAGCATTGAAGATGGTGAGTAGCAGTCTGGGTTCAAGTCCAAGTGTGAGATTTGGGGTAAATTGTCTAGTATCCCTAAGCCTCATCATTCTTGTCTTTGGAGTGGAGCTAAATGTTTCCTTCCAACTTAGATCCAGTTATATGAAGGTCCTATGCACACATAGGCAGGGATTGTGAGGATTTTGCACTGGTCAATTTTATTCTTTTGTGCCCTACCTTCTGTAATGTCAAAAATATTTGTGCAACATTAATATCTGACCCAATGTTTTGCTGTTTTATTTTGAAAAGGATTAGTATAGACAGAAGAGAAGTAAGGGACATTGCCTTTTCTAGAGCCCTGTGGACAGAGAAGATTCTTACTCAGGTACTTTTGTGGCTTCCTGAGTATTCTTCCAAGGCAGTTCCTTCTCCTCCAGCCCCTTCACATCTGGAAACACTGAAGACCAGAGGAGGCTGGTGCTGGGTGTGAGGTTCTGGAAATAGCATCCCCCACCCCCACCCCAAGCCAGCATCTACCAAGGCACTGTGATGATGGTTGTCATCACCAGGACCCCCTGAAGCTGCACTGCAGCACCTCAGGAAAACACGCTGGTTTTCCCCAAGCAGCTGTGAAAGTGTAGAATCCTCGACCACATGTGTTCGTTGATCATTTAGAGGATTATCCTCTTGATTGATGACCTTCGAGAGCTCACTTATGACAGGTCTTCAAATTACCCAGCTTGACTTCAAGAACCCAAACGTGGTAATAAGTACATGTCAATTCCACCAGCCCCTCGCTGCTTCCCTCCAGGAAGATGAGTGATCAGAGCGCTATTTTAAAATTAGCCAGCTGATGACCTTTCCATCCTGCCATGCTCTGGAAATGTCAGCATTAGCAAAATCATGGGGAACAACTGCGAGGTTCCTTGTCAGGAATGAGACCCGTGAGGAGTGGGGAGAACCCTTCATCCCAGCCTCTGGGAGCACAGGCACCACCACGGCCCTTGCCAGTGTGAGGTGCAAACCTCTGTGAGCTTATGTGAGAATGATGCTTGGATTTCAGATGGGGAGGAAGTGGAGCTATCAGGGTTGCTAATCTCCTTGATGCGGCTTAGCTTCACTCAACCTGCAGAATGCTCTGGATGACTCTGCACTGCGGGAAGAAGGAACACAAAGAGCCCACTGGTGCACAAAGGGGATATTTGTCTCAGTTATTTGGGCAGAGTTCACGAGAATCTCTGTGCATGTGATCATAAATTTGTGTCTGATGATAGCAATCGAAGCACAGTATGACAGTGTTCCAAATGCTGCATTAGCTAATGCGGGCTGCTGAAATGAGCAGGAGGCTGTGTCAGAGCAGGAATCCCATTTGATGTGTTTCTCTGGGTCCAGAACTGGGTTTCTCCCTCATATTGTCAGTTCTCAGTGGCTGTGCCCATACTGTCTGAAACAATGGTTCAGAAGTGCAAATAGTTATTTCATTTTGATTATGCGTAGGTGTGTGTGTGTGTGTGTGTACACTTGCGTGTGCATATGAATACAGATCCCCATGAAGCAAGAGACATCTGATCCCCTGGAGCTTCTGTTGCAGGTGGTTGTTAGCTATATCATATGGATGTTGAGAACTGAACTCCAGTTCTAATTGCCACTGTGGAGACACCTCTCCATCCCCAGTAAGGAACTTTAAAATGAGGTATTTTTCTAGTGATAAAGGACAAGAAAATGAGAAGTTCCATCCATCAGGAAGTAAACCAGGAATGCCAGTCACCACGGGCCTTGGACTTAACACTACCCCAGGCTTTTTGAAGGTAACTATATGCTTTTACGGGGTTTGATAGGAAACATCCATTTGTTGTTCTGGAGGGGGATTTTTGAAGTATCACCCTGTCCAGAAGGTTCCCCTTGACCACACTCAATGCATCTTTGCCTTCCATCATTCCATGCCCACTCCTAGCCCAGTAATCTCAGTAGTAGCACCCCCCACATTTGTACCCCTTTAGAAGCCCCCGACTTTCACCACAATTTCTGGAAAGCAGGCTTTGGCTGGGTCTGCAGGACTAATTTCCCCACCCTGCAGTAGTAGAGTCAGGAAGACAGACCCTCAGGAACTCTCTAGCCACCTCATCTCTCATTTGCCTTGCTGCACCCTTGGCTTTGGGGTGACCTTCCACCTGTAGCTCCTGTTCAGTCTCTCCGGGATGAGCCTGGGCTGGCAGTCTAGCCTCAAGGGCCTCAGCAGAGGGCGCTGTACAGACAGGGGGTGAACTAGTCTGCATGTCCCTATTAAAGTGACCCATTGTCTTCATTCAGGGCACCATGCTGCCTCCCCACCTCTATCTGAAGCCCTACAACAGTGCAGAAGGTAGCCATCTTTCCCGTCAGAGACACTAACGCCCAGGCTGTCCCAGCCAAGCTCCTAGCATTATTTCCTTGGCTGACGTGTGGCAATGGGTACAGTGATGAAAAGTAGAAAGGCTCCTGCAAAACATTACCCTTGAAAAGGGCTTCATGTTTGCGGGTGGTACAGAGAATTTGCTGAGTTCAGCCTGCTTCAGGAAGATGCAGCTATATAGCTCAGAGCCATCTAATACTTTGCTAATTTTTGTTTTTGTTTCTGAAATGGTCTCCAACTGGTCTCCTGCCTCTAGTCTCCTCAGATCCAATTTTCCTGATCCACTCAGGATTTCCTGTAGAAATAACTGATCTGTAAGTTGCAATGGGATGGGACCATCTTCTATGGGAGATGTATGGGTACTTTATGTCTGGCTCCATCTCCTCCTGGATTTATCTCCCATTCCTACAACATAGGGTGCTGTTGTCAACCCATGACATCCTCCTGAATATTCCCTAGTGGCACAGCCATCTGCCCTAGCACGGGCCTTCTTACACATCCGTGTTTTCTATACATAGCTCACTCTGCCCAGGACTCAGTATTTCTGCCTCTAGAGAGTAGAGCAATGCTCACAGAATCTCAACTCCACTGTAGTTTCTGTGAAGCCATCTCAACCCCAGTAGGACCCAGTCACTTCATCCTCAACCCCTCTTTGTTGCCCAGCATTGGTGATATCTTGGAACAAACACAGCAGTGATATGAATCAGTGCAAATGGGTTCAACTCCAAGAATGTGCTGTTTAGCCAACTGGTGCACCCTCCTCACACACCTAGAATGCTAGAAAGCTAATGTGATAAAGGAGCTAACAGTTCTTATGGGACACACGTGACTTACAAGTTCAAACTGGTATCAAATTAAATTAGAGTAAGTATACACCTAGGATTTCGTCTTTATCCATGAAATAAACCACAATGATGCAGTAACAATTTCCTCAAACTCCTCAGATGAGAACGATCTCATTACTGAAGAGGTATGGTATGCAGAGATTATACCAATGACATGCTAATCAGATTTTAATTAGCACTGACATCATGCAGAGGAAGGTGCAGTGTACTGTTAGAGCTAACTGCCTAATAGCATCACGGTACTTCTAGGAACAGTAGCCAAAGAAATGAAAGAGAGTGTTTTTTTTTTCATTTTCCAATGAACAGCACCATTTTCCAGCAGGTAGCCTGACAGATGTGTAACTCTTGGGTCTGGTAGGTGATAGAGAGATAACAATGGCTTACCTCTGTGTTGGTGGATATGACAGAGAAGCTAAGACAATACTCCTCACATGGTGGGCTATTTTGGTGTAGAGAAGAGATCTTGTTCAGCATGGACCTCCATTCAGGAGCCACCTTGAGTTTTAATTCTGGTTTTGGGTTTTCTTGAAGTAAAGTTCAGCAGATTTCAGTGCTCTGAAGGTCTCTGGCCTTCTATCCAGAGTCTCTAGAGATGGGTTCCTATGGAGAAACACCTCCAAAAGGTTTTCTCTCACAGCTCTTTCAGAACAGAGTCCAGTCCAACGCTGCTGTGTAGATCTTATTGAGTAGATAGGGTGCGCCAAGACCCAGGAGAGCAGGGGCAGCCCAACCCTAGTGGGGCAGTTCGTGACAACATCAGATTCTGTGAGTACACGGAGGACTAACTTCCAGGAGGTCACCTTGACTTTTCTCTCCACTCTGGTTCTGAAGAACAGTTGAAGGTTAAAGTTAGCCCCACATGGGTCTTGCAATCTTGATGTCGTCAGTAACATTCCTAGTTTAAATGTAGCTCCTGTCCCTGCAGCCTATTGCAGGATTTCGTGACAGGATGCAACCCTCTGAACATACTCTTCTCATTAAGATGCAATCTAGCACTCTGCTCTTCTGCTTTATCTTCTGCGGTATCTCTGCTCTGTAAACACCGCCCACCCACATACACACACATACATGAACAAGCATGCATGCACACACACACACATACTCACATCTTCAGCAATATGAAAAACACTCTTTTTGCCTCCTCCTAAGACTGTGCTCTGCCACCTCACCAACCATGTCCAGGCCTGGTCCATGCCTTGTCCTGCTGCACCTCACGTGGGCTATGGACTTTGAAGCCCCTGAGCTCCATTCTTACATTCCTCCCACTTCTCTCAGAAGCCTAGAGCACACCCGACTACTCAAGTTGAGAGTTCTCAGGCAGGAAGTTCCCTGTGTCCTCCCTGGATCCAGTGGATCTGTCTCCTAGGCAGCCAGACTCTTCCTTGTTCTCTTTTCCATCCCGGAGCGAGAATTACTGACAATATCCTAGGCTTTGGCCTCTTCAGTTTTCCACCCCATAAGTAAAATGTCCTGCACTAAACTTCTCTTTCCTGGACTTGATTGACAGTAATATTAGAACCAGGAGTGACCACAGGAAAGGGAACTCAGTGAGCAAAAGCAGGGCCTTCCTGGACACCCCTGCAAAGCCTGCCTATCCTTACTGCTGCAAACTCAGCCTTTCTCAGTTGGACCCATGCTGAGCCATGTTGGCTGCTGTAATATGCATCTCTCACATATTATTTTGAGAGCTTGTCCTCTAGCTAGTATCTCTGCTTTGTGGGACTATGGAAGTTTTAGCAGGTGGGAACTGACTGGCAGGAAGTAGGTCCTAGCCACAAGACTGCGAAGGTTAAGCCCAGCACTGGTCCCTGCCTGCTTTGTGGTCCGCTGCTCTGTGAGCCTCTTTATCCCATTCCAGTCACCACGGACAGAGCTGCACCAAAGCCATTACACTATGGAGGACTAGTGGTCCCTGAAACTAGATGCCAAATAAATATCTCCTCCCTTAAGGTGTTCTTCCAGGTGTCTGTCACATCTAGAAAAGTAACTAATTAGAGTGTAGTTTGGGTTTGGTCCCCCAGGATGCTTAAAAAAAAGATGGACCCTGATGGGAGTGTTCTGGGGTTTGGCACAGGAAAGAACAAGGGACACAAACAGAACTGAGAACTCTGTCTCCCATAAATAACCCCAAAACTCATTTAGCATTGAAAACTGTCTACCTGACCTGTCCACAAGTCTGAAAATAGCACACGCTTGATAAAATACTCTTCAGTAGCTTAATCTAGGACGGTTACCCTGCAAGCACACATCTATTTCATAAGAACCCACCTCAGCCATCCATGTTGCCCCTAGACTTGTGACTATGATCCAGTGTCAGCTTGTGACAGGAAGGAGGTACAAAGACAGGCCTGGGGAGATGTCAATTATCTCTGACAGGGAAGGGGAGTGTCTACCAGTTTATACTGAGGAAGTAATATCTAAGAAGAGGACATCACGTGGAGACTGGGGCACTGGGAGGATGCCAATGACTGAGTGCTCTGGCAGGGGTTCACTCATGTGGCTGAAAGGGCACTAGTAATTTTCCAGGCTTGTCAACAGACGTGGTAAACTGATGTGGGATTCCCCTCTGTATGCTGTGAATTCCATTGGTTAATAAAGAGACTACCTTGGTGTCTTTATAGGGCAGAGTAGAACTAGAAGGGGAAAACTAAACTGAATGCTGAGAGAAAGAAGGTGGAGTCAGGAGAAGCCAAGTAGCCCCGAGACAGACACGGGAACTTTACCCAGTAAGTCACAGCCTTGTGGCGATACACAAATTAATGGAGATGGATTAATTTAAGATATGAATTAGCCAGAAATACGCTTAATCTATTAGCCAAACAGTATTGCAATTAATACAGTTTCTGTGTGGTTATTTCGGGAGTCTGGGCAGTGGGAGCAAACAAGCAGCCTCCTACAACAGTAAACTCCAGTGGCTCCATTCCATGGAGACAGAATGGCAATATTCTTCTGACATAGCTTGTAGTAAAGGGTCTGTGACATATGTGTGTCAATGAGGGGAGAAGGGTGACCACTGCAGGGTCCCAGGTGCTGTTCTTGATGCTTCCATTGAGTCACCCTTCTTGATCTCATGGAAGGGGCAGACCCTGGAGCAACGAGGGGCCTTCACTTCACTTGCTCGCAAAGGCAACAGGTACAAACTAGCAGCCAGAGAGTTTAACCCACAGAGAGTTGGCACAACATCCAACTGACCATGACATCCCTAGAAACAATGGAGAGAATTAGCTACTTCACCGGGCGGTGGTGGCGCATGCCTTTAATCCCAGCACTCGGGAGGCAGAGGCAGGCAGATCTCTGTGAGTTCGAGGCGAGCCTGGTCTACAAGAGCTAGTTCCAGGACAGGCTCCAAAAGCTACAGAGAAACCCTGTCTTGAAAAACCAAAATAAAAAATAAATAGCTACCTCAATAGGGCTTGGTGCATGACTGTGCACCAACTAAGCTGATGGCAGGAACCAGGCAGAGTTACTCCATGGAGAAGTTTTGCTTTACACCCCATGTCTGAGAGGTAGACATGGAGGCTGGAGATGCCAGTCATACTGTGGGAAAACTCAGGAAAACTGTTGTCACATTATTCTCTCAAATCTTTTCTAACTGAACCTGTGGTTCTTTCCTAAGTGACTATGTTTGGAGATTTTACTTTTGAAAATGCCCAGCTCACTCAGGTTTTCTAAACTCTTATGAATTTGTGTCACCTTACTGTCACCCTCCTCCACTCTGTGATGGTCACCCATACTGTGGTAGAGCATAGTCAAGTATTTTGGTGAGACTTAGAGTCCTCCTGGGCCTACTGAGTTGTCAAATCCACCTTGAAGTTTTCTTCTGAGTTCCAGTTAATAGTAGGATAGCCATCTTGGGCATTGTGGAGTCCCCATGTATACTGAGGGTTGCTATCCTCAGAAGCAGCAGGTGGATGATCTTGGAAAGTTGCCTGTGTGGCAGAACACTATACTACAAGGGATGAACATCCTTGAAGAGATTATAGATTAGATCCATTACCAATACTTGGAGAATTCAGGGGTGGTAATAGAAATTCAATATTTGTTTAACTATATCCTTTGTTCTCTATAAAGAAGGTGGGATCTGAGAGAATGACTGCAGATTATTATAAATTTAATCACTTGTTAGCTAAATGAAGCTGCTGTTTCAAACATGTTTGCCTTACTGGAGCAGATCAATGTCTCCTGGAACACGTTTTGTAGGTATTGACCTGACAGATTATTTTTCCTCTCTACCAATTTGCAGTCCTGAAAGATTTGTGTCAGCCTGGCAGGGCCACTAATGCACCTTCACTGTTTTGCCTCGGGGCAACACACTCTCTCCTGTGCTCTGCCGTAAGCAATCCTCCATGGTCCCCTTCTCTTGCAGTCCAGGAAGACCACACTGCTTTTACCAGGCTGGTAAATGTGCACGTTAGACATGCAGAAGAGGATGTTGCAAGTAAGATGTGCGTCAGCCAGAGGGTTCGGATGAGGTGGGGGACTGCCAGAAAAATCTGGAGTTGTATCATATCCTGGGGTTTCTGGAGGTCTAGAAAGTGTCAATGTAAGCTCTGGAACATGAAAGAGAAGCTACTAGAATGTTTCAAGTCTCTCTCTAGCTTTAAAAAATATTTTAATTGCAATATAATTAAGTAATCTACCTTCTCCTCCCTCCTACTCCTTTCTTCCTTCCCCCATTCCTCTTAAATGGACATCTTTCTCTTTAATTATTATTTGCATATACTTTCTATATATATACACATATAGAGATAGACAGACAGATAGATAGATATGACATGATCTGATGATTCCATTTAGTGTTTTTTGTATGTGTGTTTGTAGGGGTGACCACTTGGTATTGGGTAATCAATTAAGGGGTTCATCTCTGAAGAAGACTAGTTTTCTGTCTCTCTGTCTCTCTCTCTCTCTGTTTTTCTCTCTCTCTCTCTCTCTCCATAGTTGTTAATTGCTTATAGCTCTTCCTCTAAGAAAGGGGCTTCATAAGGTTTCCCCCATTTATGTTGGCCTGTCAACTAGTATTGCCATTGCTCGTCTTGTGGCAGCTATGCTGTTGAGATTTCAAGGGTGTAGCTTCCCTGTCATAGCCCTAAGACATGTCCTCTGGCTCTTATAATCTTTGACCTCATTTCTCTGAGATATTTCCTGAGCTTTAGGGGTAAGGCTTGTGGTGTCAACTGACCATGGCTAGTGAAGGCATATGTCTTAGAGGAGAAGCCATTATCACCACTTTCCTAGGCCAGCATAATTCCGAGTTGCATTCTAAATCCTCCTTATGCCATGGGTAAGTGTAGCTCTCACCGCTCACCAGGGAAGTTTCTTTTTCAGTAGATGGAGACCATTACAGCGCTCTACAAGTGGTCGAAATGTAGAGAACAACTCACTACGAGGTCACCAGCCCTAACGGATATCACTACAGATAGTGGACTTATTAATGCCTACGCTACAAAGAAGCTCAAATCTGCTTTGGCTCTTAGAGCCAGTATGTGTCACACAAGAAGGTGCTGTACAGCATGTATTGCACACTCTACCTGCTCTCTGCATTCCCCCCTGAGATCAGCATTCCTGAGTGGGGAGCATGACAAGACGCAGCTCTGTAGGGACTTCAGGTGCATATCTTCCACTGGGCCCACGGCACAGGGTCTGTGTAGCATCCAGGCCTCCCATACAGAGCATAACACAAACTGGAGTGCCAGCCTAGTTTCTTCCATCCACTGGATCTCAAAGTTGAGCTGGCGTCAGCATCCTCAGGAAGTGCTGTCAGACTGCTGTGTGACATACTACTTGCAGAACTCTTGACTTAGTGGTCTAGGAACTTACATTTCTGTTAAGTCCCTTTGAGTAACACTGTTCCCACACACAGTGTCCAACTGCTGTCAATCCTGGGAGTAAAGATATTCTCTTCCTCAAAGGTGACTTTCTTTTGTGTGAGTCCTCCAGATTTCCCTAATAAGATGGTATAGACTGAGTGACTGGAAACAGACATGCATCATTTCCTTGGTGAGGGAGCTGGATGTCTGAACACAAGATAACTTCAGGCACATTCCCAAAGTGTACCCACAAAGCTTCCGTGTCATGAGTTGTTATATGCATCTGTAATCAGTCTTTGTTATCATATGACATCAAGATGTCTCAGCAAGATACATGTTAGTCAGAGGACCAGAAGTGTCTTGACTATGGTCCCAGTCATACTGAACAGGAGGCTCAGCCCACCTGAGTCCAATCTGACTTTTTTTTTTATTGAAAATAGATTTATTTTCAGACAATATATTCTGAATACAATTTCTTCTCCCCCAAGTCCCCTCAGATCCTCTCTACCTCCCCACATATCCAAATCCATACCCTTTATTTATTGCTCTCATCAGAATAGAAACAGACACCCAATAGTAATGATGATGTTGATAAAATAAAAACAAAAACAGTATGACAACAAAATAAACTAACAGAAAAAAGACAAAGAAAAAGCACAAGAAACACATATAGACATAAAGACACACACATCACAACAGAGAAATTTCATAAATTCATGAAACGGAAAATCACTTTAATTAATTAATTTAAAAAACTATCTTTTTCTCATTTTAAATATCAATCTATTTCCCATTCATTCCCCTCCTTCTGCTCCCTCCACCGTCTCCCCCCACATCCCATCCAACCATCCACTCCTCAGAGAGGGTAAGGCTTCCCATGGGGAGTCAACAAAGTCCTGCATATTGCTTTGAGTCAGAACCAAGGCCTTCCCCACTGTATCTAGGCCGAGCAACGTATTCTTCCAAAAACAATGGGTTCCAAAAAGCCAGTGCAAGCAGTAGGGATAAATCCTGGTCTCATTGCCAGTGGCCCCTCATTCTGTCCCAGTCATGCAACTGTCACCCACATAGACCTAGTTTGGTCCTGTGCTGGTTCCCTTGCTGTCAGGCCGAAGTTGGTGGGCTCCCCTTAGCTCAGGTAAACTGTTTCATTGGGTGTCCCCATCATGGTCTTGACCTCTTTGTTCATATTCTCACTCCTCCCGCTCTTCGACTGGACTTTGGGAGCTCAGCCCAGTGCTCCACTGTGGATCTCTGTCTCTACTTTCATCAGTTGCTGAATGAAGGATCTATGATGATATTTAAGATAGTCACCAGTCTGACTACAGGGCAAGGCCAGTTCAGGCACCCTCTCCACTTTTGCTTAGGGTCTTAGCTGGGGTCATCCTTGTGGATTCCTGGGAATTTCTCTAGTGCCAGACTTCTTGCCAGCCTCACAATGGCTCCCTCAACCAAGAAATCTCTTTACTCTCAGTCTCTGTCCTTCCCCCATCTCAACTCTCCCGTTTCCTAAAGTTCTCCTCCCCCTTCCCCTTCTCCCCTCCTCCTCCCATTCCACCCTCCCTTCTTCCCCTACCCTCATGCTCCCAATTTTCTCGAGAGATTTTGTTTATTTCCCCTTCGCAGGGGGCTCTATATATGTTTCTCTTAGGGTTCTCCTTGTTACTTAGCTTTTTTGGGGTCGTGGACTATAGGCCTGTTATCCTTTGCTTTACAGCTAGTATTCACTTAGGAATACATACCATGCTCATCTTTCTGGGTCTGGATTACCTCACTCAGGAGGTTCTTTTTTTTTCTAGTTCCACCCATTTGCATGCAAATTTGAAGATGTCATTTTTTTTTCCAGCTGAGTAGTACTCCATTGTGTAGACTACCACATTTTCTTTATCCATTCTTTGGTTGAGGGTCATCTAGGTTGTTTCCAGGTTCTGGCTATTACAAATAATGCCACTATGGACATAGTTGAGCAAACCTCCTTGTAGCATGATTGAACATCCTTTGGGTATATACCCAAAAGTGGTATTAGCTGGGTCTTGAGGTAAGTTGATTCCCCGTTTTCCGAGAAACCACCATACTGATTTTCAAAGTTGTTGTACAAATTTGCATTCCCACCAGCAATGGAGGAGTGTTTTTACTCCACATTCTCTCCAACATAAGCTATCATTGGTATTTTTGATTTTAGCTATTCTGACGGGTGTGAGATGGAATCTCAGAGTTGTTTTGATTTGCATTTCCCTGATGGCTAAGGATGTTGAACATTTCCTTAAGTGTCTTTCGGCCATTTGAGATTCTTCTGTTGAGAATTCTGTTTAGATTTGTACCCCATTTTTTAATTGGATTATTTAATATTTTGATATCTAATCCCTTGAATTCTTTATATATTTTGGAGATCAGTCTTTTGTCTGACGTGGGGTTGGTGAAGATTTTTTCCCATTCTGCAGGTTGCATTTTTGTCTTACTGACTGTGTCCTTTGTTTTACAGAAGCTTCTCAATTTCAGGAGGTCTCATTTATTTATTGTTGCTCTCGGTGTCTGTGCTACTGGTGCTGTATTAAGGAAGTGGTCTCCTGTGCTCTTGCACTGAAGGCTACTTTCTACTTTCTCTTCTATCAGGTTCAGTGTGGTCAGATTTATATTGAGGTCTTTAATGCATTTGGACTTAAGTTTTGTGCGTGGGGATAAATATGGGTCTATTTGCATTCTTCTACCTGTTGCCATCCAGTTATGCCTTTTTTTGAAGATGTTTTCTTCTTTTCCATTGTATAATTTTAGCTTCTTTGTCAAAAATCTAGTGTTCATAGGTGTGTGGATTAATATCCGGGTCTTTGATTCAATTCTATTGGTCAACCTGTCTGTTTTTATGCCAATACCAGGCTGTTTTCATTACTGTAGCTCTATAATAGAGCTTTATGTCAGGGGTGGTAATGCCTCTGAAAGTTCCTTTATTGTACAGGATTGTTTTAGCTATCTTGTGGTTTTTTGTTTTTTCATATGAAGTTGAGTATTGTTCTTTTGTGGTCTGTGATGAACTGTGTTGGGTTTTTAGTGGGGACTGCATTGAATCTGTAGATTGTTTTTGGTAGGATTGCCATTTTTATTTTGTTGATCCTACCTATTCAAGAGCATGGGAGATCTTTCCATTTTCTGATAGCTTCTTCAGTTTCTTTCTTCAGAGGTTTATAGTTCTTGCCAAACAGGTCTTTCACTCCTTTGGCTAGTGTTACCCCAAGTTATTTTATGTTATTTGTGGCTATTATGAAGGGTGATGTTTCTCTGACTTCTTTCTCAGCTTCTTTTTCATTTGTATGTAAGACACTACTCATTTTTTTTTGAGTTGATCTTATATTCTGCCACATTACTGAAGGTATTTATGAGTTGTAGGCGTTCCCTGGTAAAATTTTTGGGGTCATTTATGTATACTATCATATCATTTTCAAATAGTGAAAGTTTTACTTCTTCCTTTCCAATATGTATTCCCTTGATCTCGTTTTGATGTCTTATAGCACTAGCTAGAACTTTGAGTACTATATTGAATAGATATGGAGAGACTGGACAGCCTTGTGTTGTTCATGATTTCAGTGGAATCGCTTTGAGTTTCTCTCCATTTAATTTGATGTTGACTGTCGACTTGCTGAATATTGCTTTTATTATGTTTAGATACATTACTTGTATCCCTGATTTCTCCAAGATCTTTATCATGAAGGGGTGCTGGATTTTGTCAAATGCTTTTTCATTTGACATCTAATGAGATGATCATGTGTTTTTTATTTCAGTTTATTTATATGGTGGATTACATTGATAGATTTTTGTATGTTGAACCATCCCTGCATCTCTGCAATGAAGTTGACTTGAACATGGTGGATGATTTTTTTATTATGTTCCTGGATTCGGTTTGCTGGTATTTTATTGAATATTTTTGCATCAATGTTCATGAGGGAGATTGGTCTGTAATTCTCTTCCTTGGTTAAATCTTTGTATGGTTTTGGTATCAGGGAAACTGTTGCCTCATAAAAAGAGTTTGGCAATCTTCCTTCTATTTCTACTAAGTGGAACAAGTTGAGGAGTATAGGTATTATCTCTTCTTTGAAGTTCTGGTAGAATTCTGCATGGAAACCATTTGGTCCTGGGCTTTTTGTTGTTGTTGTTGTTGTTAGGAGGCTTTTGATGACTGCTTCTATTTCCTTGCAGGTTATAAGTCTATTTAAATTGTTCACCTGGTCTTGATTTAATTTTGCTATGTGGTATCTATACAGAAAACTGTCCATTTCTTTTGCATTTTCCAATTTTGTGGAGTACAGGTTTTTGTAGTATGACCTAATAATTCCTCACTATCTGTTGTTATACCCCCCTTTTCATTTCAGAATTTTC
The DNA here is from genome assembly GCA_004026605.1 of Ondatra zibethicus. NCBI lineage: Eukaryota > Metazoa > Chordata > Mammalia > Rodentia > Cricetidae > Ondatra > Ondatra zibethicus. The sequence goes on from PVIU01003303.1 coordinate 125,175, forward strand.
TTTTTAATTTGGATGTTCTCTCTCTGTGTTTTGATTAGTTTGGATAAGTGTCTTTCTATTTTGTTGATTTTCTCAAAGAACTAGCTCTTTGTTTTGATACTTTGTATTTTTTGTTTTTATTTTATTGATTTCAGCCCACAATTTGATAGTTTCCTGTCATCTACTCCTCCTGGGTGAGTCTGCTTATTTTTGTTCTAGAGCTTTCAGGTGTGCTGTTAAGTCACTAGCATGAGATTTCTTCACTTTCTTTATGTAGGCACTTAGTGCTATGAACTTTCCTCTTAGCACTGCTTTCATAGTGTCCCATAGGTTTGGGTACGTTGTGCCCTCATTTTCATTGAATTCTAGGACGGCTTTAATTTCTTTATTTCTTCCTTGACCCAGGAATGATTTAACTGAGCAATTTCCATGAATTTATATGTTTCCTGAAATTAGTGTTGTTCAATTCTAACTTTAAACCATGGTGATCCAATATGATACAGGGGGTTATTCCAATTTTTTTGTATCTGTTGATGTTTGCTTTGTTATCGAGTATGTGGCCAATTTTAGAGAAAGTTCTATGAGGTGCTGAGAAGAAGGGATATTCTTTTGTGTTTGGGTGGAATGTTCTATAGATGTCTGTTAAGTTCATTTGAGTCATGACATCTGTTAGTTCTCTTATTTCTGTCTGGTTGATCTGTTCATTGGGGAGAGCGAGATGTTGAAATCTCCTACTATTAGTGTGTGGAGTTTGATGTGCAATTTAAGCTTTAGTAATATTTCTTTTACATATGTGGCTGCTATTGTATTTGGGAGAAAAATGTTCAGGAATGAAACTCCATCTTGATGGATTTTTTTTCCTTTGATGAATATGAAGTATCTCTCTCCATCTCTTCTGATTAATTTTAGTTTGAAGTCTATTTTGTTAGGTATTAGGATACACCTGTTTGTTTCTTAGGTCCATTTGATTGGAAAATCTTTTCCCAACTCTTTACTCTGAAGTAATGTCTGTCTTTGAGGTTGAGGTGTGTTTCTTGTGTACAGCAAAAGAATGGATCCTGCCTTTGTTAGACTGTGTCTTTTTATAGGTGAATTATTGAGTCCATTGATATTAAGAGATATTAATGACCAGTGATTCTTAATGCCTGTTATTTTTTAGTGATGGTGTTTATGTATTTCCCTTATTTGGGGTTTGCTGGTGTGAGCACCAGGAACGCGGCCCGCGCCTCTTACTACAGATTGGTGCCAAACGGGCTTCCTGGGCTGTGCCACCAGCGCGAACTCCAGCATTTGAATAGCTTTTGTGGGACCGGATGTTTGTGTGCCCACTAGGGATCTGGAACAAAGTAACTGAGACCATGCCTGTGGTTGGGCACCTGCCTGGGCAGGCAGCACGATCAGGTCTACTAGGCGTGCACAGGCGGGAGAGCTTGGCGGATTTCTGCCGCCATACACAGAGATGTTTCCAGGCTGCGCACTGCTCTGCGTGGCAGATTTGGCTGTAAATCAGATAAAAAGCATTTATATGTTGCACGCTCATTCTCCAGGTTGGACTGCTGAGCACAGCTCCTGCCTGGTAGCCCCAGAGCTAGCAGAAATGGTACATCCACCATTTAGAAATTAGAGAGAGGCGGAGCCAACATCCAGAGCAGTTACAACCAAGCTGCTTAGCATTTTAAAAGCTCTTCAAGACAGTAGAGAATTACAGACAATGCAATAGGACAGATTCAGACATAAAAGACCTCTAAATGGATCACAGTGTTGGATGGGTGTATGTAGGCTTGGAAGAGAAAAGAAAAAGAGTATAGAGAGTCATGAAATAAAGTTAATGCTTTTTTTTAAAAAAAAGGGTAAAGTCTTTAAAGAGAGTACAGATAGTCATAGATTAAAAAAATTTAAAAAAGCCACGTAAAAATGGAAAATTCACAGAATGTCTGGATTATGTATTTTATTGTGTTTTCTTTAAATTTTTTGACTGTGAAGGAGATAACTGCAGAGAAACATTTCATTGTGTGTGCTGCTAAGCCAAACCAGCATGTATGTTCTAAAGGTATCATGACTTCCAAATTTGGGTCTAAGGATATGATGCTTTGGAAAAGAGATTCTTCTTTTGTTTTCACAGAGGATGAGACCCTATGGATTCCTTCTAGATCAATATGGTATGAAAGACCATGACCTCCTGAAAGGTCACCGTGAATACCTTCAGAAAATTACTTCACTCAACTGCCAACTGAGATGAACCTGGCACACAGGATACACCATGAAAGACCCGATTAATAGTGCCCCCAACAGCAGGAAGAAGTTTGGAGAGAAAAATCTATGCCCATATTCCCAAATATTGTTTATAAATGTTCTTTTACATTTAAAGGGGGATATGATATAGATATGAATAATTTGCATTGGTATGAATTTTGCTTTATTGATATAAATTGAAGGTCAATTTTGTTATAGGTATATATATATATTTCTGATCTTGATTAAGGTATTGTGATTATGTAGTTCATTTAAAAATGTAATGTATAATTAGGAAATATAGGTTGTTAATGGATAATCATCAATAATAGTCAAGCTTGTAATCATGTTAGTTAGATTTTCTAGATATATAGAGGTATATTTCAGTTAGATAGGCATTCTTCATATCTTTCAAAGACTCCTGAAAAACTATAACTATCCATTCTTCATATCTCTCAAAGACTACAGAATATGACATTTTAAATGTTTTAATAACTTAGGACTTTTCATGACAATGAGACACATCTGCTCCTGGCAACACCAAGCTACTTTAAGAGAAAAATGGGCATTGAAGAGTCTCCTTATGTAGTTGGTTAGCCATTTAGGCAAGAAACTGCTCTTGTGGACTGTTGCATAAAATGGACACAAAGAACCCGCAGAGAGAGGACTGCTGAACTTGCCTAAAGGCGAGATGATCCTTTGGGGTTCCTGATTCATGAAAGAGTCTGCAAGACATTCTTCAGGATACAGAAGAAAGTGACTGAATTGTTTCTGAATTTTCCTGATTCATGGAAATGTCTGTTAGATACTATGGGCCTGTAGACTGAAGATGGATGCCCCAATGGTACAGAAGAACTTTGGGTGACTGTACAGGCAGCGAGATGTCTCTGTCATTTCTAGAGTTTGAAAGTTGATTATTTCTTGTTTACTTAGGTAATATTTTATCCTTCTGGAGTCTTTGATGTAGTTGAAGAATGGATAGTTATAGTTTTCCTTTGTTATGATAAAAGATAAAATAGATCTAAATATTGTAACTGTAATTCTTGCTTGATAACTGTTTTGTTATATGTAATTTTACTATGTTAAAATGAAAACCTTTCCTTTTTGTTTAAACAGAAAAAGGGGAAATGGTGTAGGAGGTCCTTCTGCATTTGTGTTGCTTTCATTAGTTGAATAAAGAGACTGTGTTGGCCTTTTGATAGGGCAGCCCTTAGGTGGGCAGAGTAGACAGAACAGAATTCTGGGAAGAAGGACAGACAGGCAGACGCCATGTTTCTCCTGCCTGAGATGGACGCTGGTTAGACTTATACCGATAAGCCACAGTCAAGTGGGGATACACATTAATGGAGATGGGTTAAATGAATATGTGAGAGTTAGCCAACAAGAGGCTAGAACTAATGGGCCAGGCAGTGTTTTAAATGAATACAGTTTTTGTGTAATTATTTTGGGTGTAAGCTAGCCCAGCCGGGCGGCTGGGACAAAAAGCAGGCCCGCTCCTCATTATTCCACTGTTGCCTGTATTTTTGTGGCTTCTTTAGGTTGGACTTTTCCTTCTAGCACTTTCTATAGAGCTAGATTTGTGGATAGGTGTTGTTTAAATCTGGTTTTGTTATAGAATATCTTGTTTTCTCCACCGATGCTGATTGAAAACTTTGCTGGGTATAGTAATCTGGACTTGCATCCATGGTATCTTAGAGTTGGAAGTACATCTGTCCAGGACCTTCTGGCTTTCATGGTTTCCATAGGGAAGTCAGGTGTAGTTCTGATAGGTCTGCCTTTATATGTTACTTGGCCCTTTTCCTTTGCAACTCTTAATATTTTTTCCTTATTCTGTATGTTTAATGTTTTTATTATTACATGGTGAAGGGACTTTTCTTTTTTGGTTCAGTCTATATGATGTTCTGTAAGCTTCCTGTATCTTAATAGGCATATTCTTATTTAGGTTGGGAAAGTTTTCTTCTATGATTTTGTTGAATATATTTTCTGTGCTTTTGAGCTGAAGTTCTTCTCCTTCTTCTATCCACATTATTGTAAGGTTTGGTTTTTCCATAGTGTCCCAGATTTCCTGGATGTTTTGTGTTAAGAATTTGTTGGTTTTTAACATTTTCTTTGACTGATGAACCTATTTCCTATATAGTATCTTGAGCACCTGAGAGTCTCTCTTCTGTCTCTTGTATTCTGTTGGTTATGTTTGCATCTGTAGTTCCCGTTTGTTTGCCCAGATTTTCCATTTCCAGAATTCACTCAATTTGTGTTTTCTTTATTGCCTCTATTTCAGTTTTCAAGTCTTCAACTGTTTGAACTGTTTGCTTCACCTGTTTGATTGCTTTTTCTTGGTTTTCTTTAAGAGATTTATTGATTTCTTCCATTTTTTTGTTTGTCTTTCCCTCCATTTATTTAAGAGAATTTTTCATTTCCTCTTTAAGGGTCTCTATCATCCTTATAAAGTTATATTTAAGATTATTTTCTTCTGCTTTTTCTGGGTTAGGATTGTAGTAGGAAGGCCATTTGTTGGTTTCTGGCTGCTCATCCCAAAATAATCACACAGAAACTGTATTATTCAAATCACTGTTTGGCCCATTAGCTCTAGCTTCTTATTGGCTAACTCTTATATCTTAATTTAACCCATCTCCATTAATCTGTGCATCACCACGAGGTTGTGGCCTACCAACAACATTTCAGCGTGTCTGTCTTCAGCAGCGGCTCCATGGCTTATCTCCGGCTTCGCCTTCCTTCTCTCAGAATTCAGTTTAGTTTTCCCAGCCTAGCTCTATTCTTTTGCCCTATCACAGGCCAAGACAGTTTCTTTATTAACCAATGATATTAACAGCATACAGAGGGGAATCCCACATCAAGGATGATCAGGTCTCCCTGTTGTATGACCACTGGGTGTTACCATGTTGCTTTTTAGGTTGTTGAAAGAATTCTTGCATTGGTGCCTACCCACCTCTTCCTCCAATTGGTACTGGCAGTATCTTTGCCTCTTGGTCCAATCCTTGTAGTTGCTGTCTGTGTCTTAGGGAACTGCTCTTGGTCTGCTCTGTAATATCTGTCTGTGTCTCAGGGAGCTACTAAGATCTCTCTTGACCTGCTCTCTTGGTGTGGTCTGTGCAGTCACAGTCTGTGCTTCAGAGTTCCTCTGAGGTCATGGGGGAATGGATGGGTTTGGGGGTGAAGTGAGACTTGTAGCTTATAGGGTCTGATTGATGGGGGCGGTGTTGGAGTAGCTTACCTGCAACAAGCTTGCCTGCTGGCTACCTAGTGAAGCTGAGGCAGGTGGGGGAAGGGCTTGAGGTTTTGCCCCAGTACTAAGGGCCTAGAGAGTAGGGTATCCAGCAAAACCAAAAATCATAGCATATACACAAATAACCTGTCCTTATATGTTTTTTAAAAAACTGGACATCATCAAAACAAGCAACTGAATTAAAAATGGGGTACAGATCTGAACAGAGAATTTTCAAAAGAAGAAATACAAATAGCTGAGGAGCACTCAAAAAATGTTCAACATCCTCAGTCATCAGGGAAACACAAATAAAAACTACTTTGAGATTTCATCTTACACCTGTCAGAATGTTTAAGATCAATAAAATAAGTGGCAACTCATACTGGTGAGAGTTTGGAGCAAGGGGAACACTCCTCCATTGTTGGTGAGACTGCAAACTGACTTGTATAGCCACTATGCAAATCAGTGTGGTGGCGCCTCAGGAAGTTGGGAATGGATCCAGCTATACCATTCCTGGGCATACACCCAACAAATGCCATATCCTACTACAAAGGCATGTACTCAATTATGTTCATTGCTGTTCTGTTCATAACAGCTAGAAATTGGAAACAATCTAGATGTTCATCAACAGATGAATGGATAAAGAAAATGTGGTACACTGTGTAATATTATTCAGCTGTTAAAAACTGAAATCATAAAATTTCCAGGTAAATGGATAGGGCTAAATTAAAAAAAAATCCTGACTAAGGTAACTAACTGAGTACCCAAAATACAAATATGATGTGCTCTCACTTATATGTGGATCTTAGCTGTTAAGTATTTGATAAGCAGACTAAAGTCCATATTACCACGAAGGTCAGGTATAGAGTAAGGAATGGGTGGGAGGGAGTATTGAATCTCCCTAGGAAGGAAAAATAGAATAGATAGTTAGGAATGGATGGGGCAGTGAGCCTGGAAGAGAAGTATCAAAGGTGGAGTGGGAGAAAAAAGGGGTGAAAGAGAGACAGCTAAAACTAAGGGCCATGTGAAGGTTTATATGGAAACAAAACAGTAGAAACTCCCTACAAAATATATCTATATGAAGGTGACATAATTGGAATTGCCAAATGATGGGGAGATGAAGCCCCAACTATATTTCTCTCATCACCAAATGAAGTCTTCATTTCCTGGAATGGTTTGTGTCTAATTGAGTTGTTGGCAAAAGGGGTTCCGTGAAAACCTAGGCTTTTGACAAGGCTGTTGGTTGTTCTCCAAAAGCAGATGGTATGACCCTATGGCTAAAAGTAACAATTACACAACTCACTGAACACAGAAAAGTTGAGTTGGTGCCTACCGAGAGCTTTCACCCCTACTGACTTGTGTTCATGGTACTGGAAGGTACTCTTCACGCTACCAGAGGAGAAAGTTAAGCACCAACTCAGCTACAAATTCTTTGACCTACAGTGGTGACCTGCCTGCAGGATGCATGAGTGTAACAGTGGTACCAGACTTGTGGGAGTAACCAACCACTATCTGATTGCCCTTAAGGCCTACTCTGTGAAATGGAGCCCATCCCAGTCACTGCTAGAATGGCCAAGAACATGAGACTAGGTATGGCAGGTCTTAGGGGAGAACCAAATGCTACTGTTCTGCTTAAGGACCATACCAACAAAATGACTCCTAATGACATTCTGTTATACTCATAGATCATTATCTTGCTTAGCCATCATCAGTGAAGCTTCTTCCTGCAGTAGATGGGAACAAATACAGAGACCCACAGTAGAGAGTGATAAATCTTGGAACACTCAGTCCTAAATTGGATGTCTCCATCAGATTCTTTGCCTCAAGGTTCAGGGAACTCTGCAGAAGAGAAGGCAGTAAGATTGTAATAGCCAAAGATTGAAGGACCTCCGAGCAAACAAGGCCTTCTAAACACAGCAGTACTGACACACGTATGAACTTACAGAGGCTGAGGCAGCAGGCACAGGACCTGCACAGGTATGGACCAGATGAAGTCCCAGGGCAGAGAGGGAAAGTGGACACAAGCCCCACTTCCCATTCCTAACCCAGAAGCTACCTCCAATTAATGATCATTCACAAATGAAATCTTAGTTTTTCTTCAATGGAGTCTCCCTGGGGCATATAAACCACTCTTTAGGGCAGGCCCCATGCTGAGCGCTAGATGGGTCAACATGAAATGAACTCGATGGCATCTTTGGAGGGTTCTTTGTCTCACAATGCTTTGTCAGGATTTTTTCCTGACTTTTTACTGACCTGTCAAATCTATAGTGATTCTGAGTCAGCTCTCACTGTAGAGTGAGCCACATTCTAACTCCTTCGAGGATTACCCCCACCACTTTCCCTTTTCTCATTGCTCCGCAAACATTGCTTCTTGAAGTTAGTTCTGATTGAAATGCAGAAACCAACTAGAGACATACAGCTCCCATGTAGCGCACTGAGTACAGATGGTCAGAAAGGCAAGAAAGGAGGATTCTCCAAAGCTGCAAAAATCTGAGCTTGGTGGGTATGAACTCAGAGACATCCAGATGTGTGAAGCTGTGCTCATCCACAGTCACTTTCCAATGTTCTCCTGGGTGGCCCTGGATAGAAAAGGAAGAACACTGCAGTGCTGGTGACAGAGAAGACATGTGGGTACAATTCTTAGAACAGACACAGAATACAAAGGTACCTGTGCCAGGAGCACAGGCTCACAAAAGTGCATGCACAATGAAGAGGCGATTGACAGCTGAGAAGGAGAAATGACACACACTCTATCTTTCCCCAGGCACCCTAAGCTTTCTCTGTGGGCCCAAATATTGATAGAAAGTGGCCATGCGATAATGAAGCCATAGCGTGTACTTCCCAGGCCAGATTTTCCTGGCTGTCGTGATGTGCATGCCGAGCCTGACAATAGTGTAGCACCTGGCCCAGGCTGATTAGATTGAACTGCTTCTAGATGTGGCTTTGCTTTCCATGGCCCAACACTTCCTGCAGCAATCACACGCAGGCTTGATGAATTCCCGTATTCGCTACCATGCTTTTACACAATGCCACTTCCAACCAGAAAGCCCATTTTATAGTAAAAGAGTGTGAGAGCAGAATAACTCCCTTGGCAGCAGGGGGCTTACCCATTATTGCTCCAGCTCTACTAAAGAGACTCATTGCTAGAAGCCTCCATGAAGGACTCTTTTCTGGCATGATCCTGAGTGGGTGGAGCTCCCTGATGAAATGTCACCTACATAATGAGCAATCCTCCAGTCGGGATGTGTGACGAACAAAGGTCAGAATAGAAGCACCAGTGTTTCCTGTTGCTGCCGGGTCTATTCTCAGTTCATTACTGTTGCTGTAATAGAATACCTAAGACTGTAATTAATAATAAATGGGGATTTCACTTCTTTGTTTTGAAAGCTGGGGAGTTCACTGTTATGATGGTGAGAGACTTTTCTTGTGTACCTCGCAGTGGGGGAATGAGATGAAGGAGGATGGCGAGAAGAGGCCACACTTGGGTAGAGGCACAGAGCTCTGTGTCAGGATGAATGTACCCACGAAGGCGGAGCCCTCAATCCCCAGCCAATTCTGAAGATTCTAACCTCTAATATTTTTATGATGGAAATTAAATTTTGCCAGGTTTTGGATGAGGCACACACTTAAACTATAGTACTTATTAATCCATCTGTAAGTCTTACATATAAAGTGGAAACAGCCACTGACAATCGGAATGTCTCTTGACATCAGTGTGGAAGGCAGACTCAGGAAAATCCCTGGGTGGGTGTGCTGACGCCCACTGCAGAGGGTATAAAAGACTGGCTGGCACGATGAAAGCAGGGACTGTGAGCCTGGGCCCTGGAATGTCATTGCCTCAGCACCTCTGGAATTCACAATGAAACTAATAGAATCCATAGCAACCAGCACAGAGAAGGCCAAGAAGAAAGGAGAGGGCCACTGAAGGCTGCCACTCTGCAGAAACAAAGGCCAGTGTCACCTTAGTAAGAAATCAAATGAGGTGGATCTGAGAGTGGGGACAGGTGCAGGGACAAGCATCAAGGGGCGATGGCCTCCACCATAGAAAAGGACCACGACACCTCCACACTGTCTGCTTCTTCTGTGACCATCTCCTTTGCCCTCCTGTGTGGACCCCCGCTATGTGATTAGGCTTTGTTATTAGAACCTGGCTATCTTCCTCTCTAATAATTTGCTTATGAGCCAGATCGGAAAAGTCCCTTTTGCCATAGAAGGCAAATCCTCAGTGCTGGAAGAGAAGCCTCTGGCTTTGGTCAGACTCAGAGTGTGATCACCTCAGGAGGCTTGCAGTAGTCTGAATGTAACTGGTCCCCATAAGCTTATGGGGAGTGGCGCTATTAGACGTGGCTTTGTTGGAATAGGTATGGCCTTGATGCAGGAAACGCGTCACTGTGGGGTGGGCTTTAAGGTTTCCTATGGTCAAGATACCACCCAGTTGACTTCTGATCAAGAAGTAGCCAGCACCTTGTCTGTCTGTCCACTGCCATGCTCCCCACCATGATGATCATGGACTGAACCTCTGAACTATAAGCTGCCGCCTCAATTAAATATTTTCCTTTATAAGATTTTCTGTGGTCATGGCGTATCTTCGCAGCAATAGAAATCTTAACAAAGGCATGGCTGATGGAGGTACATAGAATAAATGATGTCTTCTGGGTGACCTTCAGGACTCTGTGCCTCATCATTTGGGGCCAGAAAGGGAACGGCTGTGGAAAGCTTGGCCTCTGAGTAAGAGGAGCTGAGTTGCTCACATGTCTTGCAGAGTCTCAGCGCTTACACACACGGGATCTTGCTGAGCAGTCAGGGACTGGGCTGAGCTACCAGTACTCACTGCCCCTTACCTCCAAAGCAGCCTCCACCTGAGCTTGGTGAAGCAATGCTGCCTCTCCCACCCCAGCCCTGCACTTCCGCAGCTGCTGCCGCAGGACCCATTATGAGGGTTTCCAATGGAGCAGCAGGGCAGGAGCAGGACAAGGACATTTCATCTTTCCAGCTGTGTCTTTCTTGGTGCTCTCAGCATCGGCTCAGCCGTGGCCCTCTCCATCCAGCAAGAGATGGTCTCAGTGACACACCTGGCTGGAGTTTGATCTCTTTTCCCCCCTTGTTCCTTGAACCAATCTTGGGTGTTGCCTTTGAAAGACAGTTCTGAGACCACCATTTCCTCCTCTGTTGCTAGGTCTGGCAAACATGGGTCCCTTCCCTGATGTCCTTGATGCTAGCATAACGCCAACAGTAGAGCAGCCCTGCCTCTCTGAGGGTCCCTCCGCCAATCCTGCTCCAGTTTCTGGGTCAGAAGTCCGCCGTCTCTTCTCTGGGTTCTTCTGTTCTGCTGCCTCCCTAGATCATTGTCTCCGGGATGCCACACACTTGTTATTTGCTTGTTGATGTTTCTTCAACCCAGTTTTAAAAAGGTCTCTCATAGCTAGATTGGTAAATGATGTGGTTCAATGTCAGCCTTGACTCTGACTCCCACTCTTTACTCCACCCCTCCAGCTGATGCTGAAGGAAGCTGTCTTCTGGGTGGCATGCCCGCAGCTGCTAGCAGCTCACATGGCTAGAGTTTAGCTTCATACTATTTCTCTGAGTCACCATCAAGAGCTTAGTCTCCCCGACAGGAAAGGGGTCAGAGCACCCATCACTGGGTGCTGCTGGAGGACGGCGAGACACCTGCCCACACCGTGAACACGGCTTATTGTGAAGGTCCTCTGGGATAATCTCGCACTGCTCCCTTTATTAAAGGCATAGGAGGCACAGTGTATGGAGAAGGGATATGAAAATAGCCTTTTGTCCAGTCACGACCATAGAGAAGGTTAGAACATGCCAAGCTTGGTGTTTAGTTTCTGCTGCCTTCCTAAACACTCTAGCATTCAACCTTGGGCAGCCCAGCCCTTCCTGCAGCACCAGGCCTGTTGCTTCAGGTCCAGAAGCAGCAGTTTTAAAAGCATAGGAAAATAGGGTATTTCACAAGATAGATCTGAATTTGGCTGTCACCAGTTAATAAAGCTATAGGTTTTCTATTGAAGAACAAGCTATGAAGACTTCCCTTACATCTAATGAATGGGCCAGAGGTTCCACTTCCTCTGTGAAGAGCTGACTTAAGAAAAAAATGTCCCTCAGAACAAACACACACCTGTTCTACCAACACAGATCATCCACTCAGTTCAAAACCTGCACAAATGCATATTGTATGGGGAGCCCACCAGAAGTGACCACCCAGACACTGTTGCCCACCAGAGACAACTACTCAGACACAGCTTCTCACCAGAGATGACCACCCAGACACACCTGCCCACGAGAGACAACCACTCAGACACAGATTATAGCCAACTGAAAGTCGTAGTTTCAGCAGGCTGGGACTAGACTCAGATATTCAAGACCTAAGTGTAGTCCCAAGCATCCAGAGCATGGAGATTTTTTTTAAGACAAATACCACATCCTGGCATCTCAGTTGGTACCTGCGGGGGGCAAGCAGTTTAACAGAAGTGAAGATAAGCAGTTAGCTGGAGGGGTTTCTACATAGGCAGGCAGTTTAATAGAAGCTGAGATAGTTGGCTGGGGTATCTTGACCTCGGGTAACCAGAACAGGGTTGAGTAATTCTCCACAGGATTCTCCATCAAGATGATCCAATTCTAACTGAACCTGAAATGGCTTCAGCAAGAATGCAAGATGGAGGAAAATCTGAACCATCTTGCCCTGTCACACATGAGAACCTTGCAAACTACAGGGGGCAGAGGAGTTTTATGAGTATTCAAGGGAACATTTTTATTTTTGAGACAGTCTTGTATATCTCCAGCTGGCCTTGAACTCACAGGGTGGCTAAGGCTGGCCTTGAACGTCTTTCTTCCTACCCACACCTCCTAAATGCTGGGATTAGAGGCACAAGTCGTCCTGCCTGGGTGAAAGGGATCAATTTTTAAAATTCCTGTGTGCTATCAAAGAAAATGATGAGTTTTTGCTGTCTTGTATCGGAGGGATAAAGGGAAGGATTTATGTTTTTCAGAGATGTGTTTCGTTTCAAGATGACTGGGTTTATGCTGTGTCACTTTGAACAAATCCTAAATGTGACACTCCACGGAGACACCCTTTGGAAATCTCCTCCCACTTCTGGGAGCGTGGTGATTGACACAACATAGGTGACTCCATTCTGTTTTGCACTTTGCAGAGCCCTGGACTAATTGAGCTAGGAAGCCTGATATCCATGGAGTGGAGGCCCCAGACCCGGTTCAGGAAAAAATCGTTGTATTTGATGATGGCAGCTTCATGTCCTTCAAAATGGGGCAGCAGAACTTAACGTGCCGCCGAACTCCCTGGTTAAGTGCACAGCAGTGGTACAGAGCTTCTCTCTCTGGATGGATTCTACTGCTCCTTCATTAGACATTTCTGTGTGGAGCTTTATCCATTTCATTTAGCTCTGCCACATGCTCCTGATGCAGGAAGCCCGGAGTCAGCCTGACACTGAAAACTGAAGCAGGCAGAGATGGGGGGTGGGGGGACCGAGTACCAATCCTGAGACCTGAACCTCGAAGGGGGATGCAATCACTCTGCCCCTTGTCCCTAGTCTGTAAACTACCTAAAGTTGCAGACAGCATAGATCTAGGGTGAGAAAAACCATCAGGGTAGCACTGGTCTGAATTGTCATGTCTCTTGCATTCATCACTTTCCAGCAGAGATCGTTTCTGCTCTGTTTGATTTCAAACATGTTCGGGATGATTCCTTTTCTCAAGGAGAACTCAAGTCCCGCCTCCTTACCATGCCTCAGTGTGTTTCCTTAGCTGGAAATGGAGCAGGGAGACTCCATTTGGTGGCAAATAATAGTAATTCGCTTATTCATTTTCATAGCTTTACCCCCGCCAGCACATTCTTGCGACCATGTTGTCTGTTTATCTTCACTGTGTTTGAGGCAGTTGTCTTGGATACAGAGAACACCAACACTGATAAATTGCAATTCACACCTGAAAGCAATCTACATTTCTGGCAGAGTGGACATTTATAGAACATTCTTTGCCACAGGCAAAACTTTTTTTCTTTAGGATTTGAAGATTTCTTTTCCATTGTAAGAAAAGAAACCGGGACATGTCTGGATTTTCCCTCAATGAAGATGTTTAATTTTGCTTTCATAGGATCTGCCCTGTCACTTCCATGCCCTGCGTGTTCCACTGTTTCACCATTTCCTTCAGCTCCAGCAGAACTCTTTTCCAGTTGGGCAGGGCTTGTGTTGAGTGCAGCAGGGGTGAAGATGGCACCGCCCCAGAATCCACCTGGCTTTGCGTCGTATCTGTCTGTTTTTCCTTTTGGTTTAGACTTTTGCTTGGTCCATCTCCCAAACTCAGAATTCTATGAAGACCATGTTCTGAACTCTGATGGGCAGGACTGATGGACAGGAGTAGTCTTAAACTGTACAGTTCCTCTCTCTTCCTGGAAGGGTTCTCTTAGATGACCCAGTAAGACCTTATGTTCCCAGCACCTTGCTGGATCTTGATTTCATGCAATGACACAAAGGGGTTCTCAGGTCCCTGATGCTCAGCTGTCTGGTATGATCTATACTGACTGAAGGACAGTGTCAAGTGTGCACACAGCTTATGTCTGGTTCCATAGTGAGGGCATATCTCCCTTGGCTGTCTACAGAAAGCCAAGGTGGGGCTGGGCCAGCAGCCTATTGACAGGAGAGCTTTGCACAGCAACATTCCTTGGCTGCAAAGCCTACATGTTTCAGCACGACCTAGCCCATCGTGACCATCACAGAGTGGCTTGTCTCCCCAGGTGGCTGATTTCCTACTCACTGGTCCCTTGTTGGTCTAGCTCAGTAAAGGTGCTTTCCACACTGTGTGTGTGTGTGTGTGCATGTGTGTGTGTGTAGTCTGTGCATCTGTTTGTGTTTCACAGTTCTTATATGTGAGTGTGTATTCACAGTTCTTATGTGTGTGTATATAGTCTGTGTGCCTGTATGTGTCTGTGTTCACAGTTCTTGTGTATGAGTGAGTGTGTATGTGTGTCTCTGTGAGTGTGTAGTCTGTGTGCCTGTTTGTATCTGTGAACACAGTTCTTATGTGTGAGTACAGATGTGGGCTTAGCCACTGCGCATGTATGGAGGTCAGAGGGCAGCCTGAGGTTATCAGGTCCCTAGACAACTTACTTGAGGTGGAGGTCTCTATTGTTTTCCTCTTCACTGCCTGTGACCCTCTAGGGAGTCCCCTATCTCTACCCACCTATCTCAATACAAGAGCACTGGGATTTCAGACACATCCTAACACACCCAGCTTCCATGTGAGTTCTGGGGGTTCACACTCAGGTCTTCATGCTGTGCTGTGCTGTGCTTAGTTCACTGAGACATCTCCCCAGCTCTTAAACTACAGCAAAAAGAGATAGTTTTTATTCTAAAAAGTTTAACAGGAGGGACCAAAAAGCTGAAGAAAAAAAAAAACTCGACTTGGAGAACATCACTTATGACAGACTTCCCATCCCCAGGCTGGCATGCTCCTGTGTTTTCCTATAAGCAAATGGTGACCAGTTCTACAACCCCAAACAGGCAATAAGCAGCTAATATCCTGGCACAATGAGCAGAGCCATTGTGAGAATTACAGAATAACAGTTTGCTAGCACAGGTAGCACTCCACCTGGACTGTGCCGAGCACATTTGCAAATCCATTTACAGTGGCATTAGCTCACAATTCAAGGGCTTCTCCAGGTAACTGCTCAATAATGACCTAAAGCGCTGAACTGCATATGATAAGTGCGCTCCCATCCCCCTGGCCTATGAAGCCATTTTGCTTCTTGTCAGCACAAAGAAATAGCATTACAACCATGTAATTTTTCCCGAACAAATCATGTGTTGAAAAGAAGCAGCAGAAGAAAGCGGGAGCAGTCAGTCAAGCACCAGCAGTAGATTTACAGTCTCCAGCTCAGGGAGGGGAAGGTGGGGGCTTTGATGGTACCTGAGCCGACCTTTTGGTATCCCCACTGAGGTATTCTTTCTCCAAGGAGAGTGATTGTCTGCAGAGTGGCAGGTGCGTTGAGATTTGAGGTCTACAAAGGTGGGCAGGAGACTCACAGTGGGACATCCATCTGCGGCGTCCCTAAGGACAGGACGTACAGTCTCTGTCTGACCCCTTTTCCCCCAATAAAGGAGCCAAGGACTGCAAATTACTACGTAATACTTAACTGGGTGGCGGTGGGAAGACAAGGGTTAATATTTGTAAGCTTTCTGATCTTTTCTTGGCTCCTCACTAGTTCAGCGATATTGCCGTGTTTTGAACAAAGCCATCACGATGACCATATGTATAAACCTCATGGTAGGGTTCAGGTGCAGGTGGCTATCAGCTGTCTCAGAGGTCTGGCCTATTATTTACAGCTGATCTACCTTGGCTGTCACTTAACCTCCCTACGCTCACTCCTCCCAGGTCAAAGCTCGACATAGGATCTGGGCTACAATTAGCTCACAAAAACCCCACTATTTGCAAGGCTGGGCTTACAGTGCAGGTTCACCTGGTAGGCTGAGGTTTTTCTGTTCCTCTGTGTCTAAGAAGCTACAAGATGGCCAGGAGTGGTGACTCACACAGCTAGATCAACCTGGAGATAGGGGCAGGAGGATCCCTATGAGCCTGGTCTGCCTAGTGAGTCCCAGGCCAACCAGGGCTACATAGTGAGACCCTGTCTCAAATAATACGATGCTGATGATGATGTAATTTAGAAGTGGAGCCCCGTGGCCTCACTGCCCTACAGAGGTTCTAGGCTCTTGGTAACAAAGGACATAAAGTCCAACTCCACAGGTCCTCATCTCAGGATTCACATTGCGACTAAAATAAAATATCCCCTGCCTGCTCCTTCTCATAACCTCTGAGCTCCCCTCTTCATGCATATTTGAAGTATATTTAAAAGTTTTAGTGTTTTTATCTTTGTGGGAAACCATCTAGAGCTCATCTCTTTCGTTTCCAAGGATGTGTTAAGACTGGCGTGTATTTCCCTTTGGGCTTCCAGATGATCTGGGCACTGCCCATCCCTTTTTTGTCCTTTCCTCTTCCACAATGCTTCAATGAGAGGCTCTGACGGTAGCGCCCAGCCTGTTCGAGAATGGCTCCATACATGAATAGCACTGCAGGGGTATGGGACACGCTGTTAGGAGGCAGTTTGTGTCTACCCACATACCGGCACTGGTGTGTCGTCCAGCTAATGTAGATGAACAGACAGGTAGTGGACAGGGGAATGACCGTTGGCAATATGCAGAGGACCCCCACCTTTCTCATACTCCATGGGAGCCAACAGCTGGGTGAGTCAGGGTCCAGCCAGTAGAGGTCTGCTGTCCCTGCTTCTTGGAGACAGTGCACACTTTCACAGTCCTTTCGGATGCAGTACGAACCAGAAGCTTCCATCCTTTCTCCCAAGGCTGTGCATGCTTTGCTTTCAGACATGAGCGGGTTCCTCACTTGTGCCCTTCACCAGCTTGAAGAACAATTTCTCACACTTGTCACTTACCTTTGCACTTCATTTCAGAAATGTCAAAACCAGTTCAGTGTGCCTGGAAAATAGTGCTGGGGATCCATCCCTTCACAAATCTGATCATGGGTGGTGGGGGAGGAGCAGAATGGTCCTGAATGAATGCTGTTCTTCCTTTAGCGCTGAAGACCCGAGGAGCTGCCAGTGAGTGAAGCTAGGGAAGGCCATGGAGCCAGAGGCCTTGTTGGCCCTCCTGATGGGCTCTCACTCACCAAGTGTTTCCCCACTGTTACCGTGATGTTTCTGATGAGATGCCACCAAGCCCTTTCCTCCTTAGTGTGCCAGATGCTAGCAGGAGGCTCACAATAGACACACATATATGTAACAGTAGGTACCTTAGGGGCACTTACTGAGGACCAGGCATGCCAGAGGCAAAGCTCCCCACCCCAATGGCCTATGTGAGCTCCCGAGACGGGATGACAGCACCCTACACACAATGGAGAGGCTCCTTTTTCTGAGAACCTGCAGGCCAGCAGACAGGCTGTTTACTCTGACCTGTAAAACTCCCCAGATTTCCAAATCAATGGGAATCAGTCAACATCTCAATTCATCACCCTTAAGTTAAATTAAAAAGGAACATTCAAAGATCAAGGCTCAGAAACTCCCAGAATCCCCACTACCTTCCTTCTGACAGGAGGAATCCAGGCTTTCAAATTGTTTCTGATATACAAATGGTCCTGTCGAACCTCAGGAGCCAGAGAGCCAGGACTTGAAGCACATAATCCTCCCAGTTTGAGCAGTACCCATTCATCAGCTTGAGGAGCCAAGCTAAGAGTTGGCTGTCTGGACAGGGAGGTTCCTCCTCTTTGCTAGTGTGGGGGAGCTGTGGCCTAGACAGCCTCATCCATCAAGGGGGGAATGTGGATCATGGCCCTGCCAGTGTCAGGAGGGTGTGTGTGTGTGTGTGTGTGTGTCTGTGTGTCTGTGTGTGTGTGTGTGTGTGTGTGTTTGAGAGAGAGAGAGAGAGAGAGAAAGAGAGAGAGAGAAAACAAGTAAGTGGGCAGATGAGTTAGCAGGGAGCAGAGATTTCCCAGGGTCAGCAGGTACCCATCCCCTTCTCACTCTCCCTCTATAGACTATCTTGCTACTCCCAAGAGTGTGGTCCTTTGCAACCTCGTCCTCTGTTCACAACGTTACAAAAACATCTTCAAAGGGACCACCGTTGGGAACGACAACACCAAGCTCTCATCCTCTAGAGGAAAAATCAACTGACAGACACCTAACATGGTCTGAGACAGGGACCCAGTGAACTACCTTGTACCTACATGGTCATTCATTTCACTTGGTCTGCTTTCTGTTTTCCCAAGGGAAATTATACCAGGAAGCTCCCCCGACATCAAGGCTCTTGCTGATAATGGAGAAGCTGATGACAGACGGTGTCAGTGGTTCCTGCAGAAGAAACACCCAAGGACATAGACCCTTGATGAAACAGAGATCAAGCCTTGTTAACAACAACTAGGAAAAAAAATTCCATCATTTGCTTCTGATTTATAACAGGCTTCAGATAATGACTTCTTTGGGATGCGGATGCAATTCTTTAGATAAGCACCTACTGTGTGCTGGCTCAGAAAGATATTAGAAAGCATAACTAGATTAAAGCAGCATTTTTGCTGTTCTGGATCAACCACTGGTTTGGAGGAGTCCTCGGGATAATACTGATGAATCACCCCTGGAAATCCGGAAGTCTCCAGCTAGAGATCTGGGAGCTCTGGAGGGCTGCTGGCAGACTGTGATATATAAAGGTGGCATTTTAGTTACTTTTCTAGTGTAATAACAAAAACATCATGGCCATGGCAACTTACAGAAGAAAGAGTTTATTGGAGCTTTCGGTTTCATAGGGTGACTCTATGACCACCATGGCAGCGAGCAAGAAGGCATGGCAATGGAGTAGATTATCACTCCTGTCCATCTCAACCCTGCTTTGTCAGAGAGCTGTGCTTAGCCAGGAACTGGCATTTCTTTTCACAAACATCATCTCATCCTGGGACAGCTCCATCTCAGGAGAGGAGGACAGGAGGAAGAGGCAGGATGGAAGGAAGGGACCCAGGTGCCAGGCAGTGCATCTAGTACCTAGAGGGATCCTGAGGTTTTTTTTTTATGAAGAAAATATAAGCCAGACTTAAATTTAAACATCTGTCTAAATAACAGACTAAAAAATCAAGCTAAGGAAGATGCACTCTGCTGATTCTCAAGCCATTATCACTAAAGTAATAACCATACGTTTTGTGCTGATGGGAAATAACAATCCCACAGCCCGTGGCCAGCTCAGAGCTTCATCTCTCATTGTTATCTACCTCTGAAACGCACAATTCTCTGAGCATCAGGGTGAGTGCCATCCCAGCAGCCCTGCACTGCTGGACCCATGCCAAGCCCTAGGCACGAGGACCTCGGGGCTGGCAATTGACACAATTGCTCCTACTTGCCCAAGGTCCAGAGCCTCCTTACAGAGTCCAGAGAGCTGAAAAGGAGACAAATGATGCAGGGCTTAGCTCTACATTGTTGCTTTTCTCATATAATTTATCAAGCATTTGGCAGGAAAGACAGACTTTGAAACTTCAAAACAAGAAATGATGGCAAAGCTAGGATTAGGCAGAGAGAAAGCAAGGTGGAGCAGGGTTGAATTCTTCTGGCCTGGGCAGTGTCTTGGGGTTTCTATTGCTGCAACAAAACACTGTAACCAAAAAGCCCTTTGGGGAGGAAAGAGTTTATGTGGCTTACACTTCTACATTGTAGTTCATCACTGAAGGAAGTCAGGACAGGAACTCAAACAGGGCAGGAACCTGGAGGCAGGAACTGATGCAGAGGCCATGGGAGGGATGCTGCTTATTGGCTTGCTCATCACGGCTTGCACAGCGTGCTTTCTTATAGAACCTAGGACCACCCCATTGTGGGATATAACCCACAATAGACTGGGCCCTCCTCCATCAATCACTGATTAAGAAAATGTCTCAAAGCTACATCTTACAGAGGCATTTTCTCAAATTAGGTTCCCTCCTTTCAGATGACTCTAACCTGTGTCAAGCTGACATAAGACTAGCCAACACAGGCAGGAAAGATTATCAGGGTGGGGTCTCAAAGATGTGGATTGCAACCACACTTGAGGGAATTGGGCCTATGTTGCTCTGTGGCCTAAACTTCCGAGCTGATGAAATCACAGATGACCTGCAAAGGATTGACCTACCCCACCCTCTGTTCTTGGACTCCTGTTGTGACATCAGTCGTCTCTGGCTAGGTATTAGCCACTCACTCTGAGGTCAAAGCTGCCCTACACATGGTCTTCTTCCCCATGATCTGAGTGAAAGATCCTTGACTTCAGTCCTAGGACCTCTTGTTTTTGACATGCCCCTAGATGGGGCATAGCTAGTGTAATGTTCTGTCCTGTCTCTTTAAGAGACAAGCCACACCCACTCCCTTCCAGCTTCCAGCCTCTGACCCCGACTCTCTCTCTCTCTCTCCCACCCCACAAGAGGCAGCTGCCTGCTTCTCTCCTCTCTCCTCCTCTCTTTCTCTTTCTCTCTCTCTCTCTCTCTCTCTCTCTCTCTCTCTCTCTCTCTCTCTCTCTCTCTCTCTCTCTCTCTCTCTCTCTCTCTCTCTCTCTCTCTCTCTCCTCAGTTTCTCCCTCCATCACCCACCTAATAAATGTTTAACATTACATGATGTGCCTGTCCGTCTCTTGCCCGCCCCACCCGCCACGTGTCTCCCTGCCTGGCCATCTCTGCCTGGGGCTCAGGGACCTGCAGCCGTCTCTGCCTGGGACTGGCTGCTCTCAGGCTGGCCCCCTACCCCCTCCTGCTGCCTGCCGCCTGCCACGGGGACTTGCAGCAAGCTGCCTGGGGTCCCCCTTGAAAGAAAAAGAACAGATAGAACATCCTCTGCTTCCAAGGGTCCCCTTTTCCTGTCATTTCTGGGTCCTAGTGCCAGCAGACTTCTCCCACGAATTCACGGCAGTCTTCCACCACTGTCCCTCTCTTCCCCAAGAAAGATATACTCCTGAGGGAGGACCCTCATGGCCTTCTTGGTGGTCCTTGGTCCTACCTTGAGTTGGCTATTGAAGGAAAGGCTTTGGAAGAGTTACTGTCTAGGAGTGTTAAGATTCATTTTCTCTACCCATCAAAGGATGAAAAGGCAGGTAGCAGAGGAGAGTCACGAACACAGCAAACAGGAGCAGACAGAACAGGCAGCTGAAGAAGGATTTTATTAGGGGTGAGGAAACACATGCAGCAGATGCACAGAGAAAAGACCCTCCAAAAGACAGGGCACGGGGGTGGGGGGGTGGGCAGGGGGTTAGGAAGCCGGAAATTCCAGTCTCTTTTTAAGGGCTTGTGAGTTGTTTGTTTGTTTTTGTTTTGGTCTCTGAAGTGTCTTCCTTCCCTGATTTAGGGTTGGTCAGTTTGGAGAAAGACAGGATGGTTGATTGGCCCACAACTGTTCCATAACACTCCCTGATTAAATTCATCAAGCTGGCGTGTCACAGGGGATTAGGTCGCCAAGCTCCCTTCCATCTCAGGTCAGGTGTGTGTGTGGGGGGGTGGGAGGTAAAGCCATAAGCCACCATCTTAGAAAGTGGCCACTTTTATTACCTGGCCATAACCCTTCTCCCTATCTGCCCACCTAATCAGAACATCTATCCAATTTTTAGTCCCACAGGGGAAAAAACAAAAACCAGATGTGTAAAGTCAGAAATCTGGACAAAGGGCCCTCCAGAAATCTGTGCACCTTCTCTGTTGCTCTGTGCCAATCAAACATTAGAGCAGTGGTTCTCAACCTGTGGGTCAAGACCCCGTTGGTGGTAGCATATCGGATATCCTGCATATCAGATATTTACATATAATTCATAACGATATCAAAATTACTGTAATGAAGTAGCAACAAAATAATTTTATGGTTGGGGTCATCACAACATGAGGAACTGTATTAAGGGGTCACGTCATTAGGAAGTTTGAGAACCACTGATCTAGAGTAAAAGGTCTGTTTAAGATAAAAGATTGTTGGGTGTGGTGGTTCATGTATGTAGTTTCATCACTGGAAAGGTAGGAACAGGAATATCATGAGTTCAAAGTCACCCTGGCTACATAGTAAGGTTGAGTACAACCTTGGTTACATAAAACCTTATTTCAGAAAATACTGATGCAAGAAGTAGTGAATGAACCCAGCAGTGGGATGGGAGAGAAGAGGGCTGCTCACCTGTGGTTCCTCCCCTAGTGTAAATAAAAACTCCTGGGAACAAGCTATGTGCACAGGCTGATGGACTGACTAAAACTTCAATGAATGTGGAGAGGTCAGAACCTAATTACAATTTATCTTAGGAGATCTTTAGCTTACCAAACAGCCATTTCTGGCCCACCTCCGTGTCAGACCTAACATCCTGTAAGTAGCAGATAAAGCTGAACCCAATGTCACAGCAAACAGATAAAAACCTTTGCAATGTATTTACTTAAAAAAGCCCCATTCTCCACCCATCAAAGGGCTAAGAATGCTATCAGATAACATCTGAGGCCCAGCTGCCTGGCTTCAATCTCCTTCTCTGACTACTCACCAATGTGTTTTCAAATTGCCTTGATTTATGGCTTTCTTTGTTCTGTTACCATAAACTCTAAGAAAGGACTACTGGTTTTTTTTTAATTATTATTTTTTTTTCTACGATATTTATTGAGCTCTACATTTTTCTCTGCTCCCCTCCCTGCCACTCCCCTCCCTCCTTCAACCCTGCCCCAAGGTCCCCATGCTCCCAATTTACTCAGGAGATCTTGTCTTTTTATACTTTCTACTTCCCATGTAGATTAGATCTATGTAAGTCTCTCTTAGTGTCCGTAGTGTTGTCTAGGTTCTCTGGGATTGTCGTTTGTAGGCTGGTTTTCTTTGCTTTATGTTTATAAACCACCTATGAGTGAGTACATGTGATAATTGTCTTTCTGTGTCTGGGTTACCTCACTCAAAATAATGCTTTCTAGTTCCACCCATTTTCCTGCAAAATTCAAGCTGTCATTATTTTTTTCTGCTGTGTAGTACTCCATTGTGTAAATGTACCACATTTTTTTAATCCATTCTTCAATCGAGGGGCATTTAGGTTGTTTCCAGGTTCTGGCTATGACAAACAAAGCTGCTATGAACATAGTTGAGCACATGTCCTTGTGGCACGATTGAGCATCCTTTGGATATATACCTAAAAGTGGTATTATTGGGTCTTGAGGAAGGTTGTTTCCTAATTTTCTGAGAAATCGCCACACTGACATCCATAGGGGTTGTACCAGCTTGCATTCCCACCAGCAATGCAGAAGTGTTCCCTTTTCCCCACAACCTCTCCAGCATAAGTTGTCATCAGTGTTTTT